>DWJN01001342.1:0-18362 GCA_018248895.1 Carystus phorcus
CCTAGTTCATCACTTTAGGGTACCTGGTATGGATCTACGTTTAATGTGTTATTATAAAGATTACGAGTGAATGTGATATAATATAATACAAAATACTGTTTATTTTTGTTTACATACGAGATTACAATTTAAGACAAACAGTTTTTACAAAATGCGGTGTTATCGTTAAACTTCGCTAAACACAAAACTGTCATTTAGCTTAGACATTTATTGATCAGTTTTATTAAAGGCACATTTACTTTATAATTCGTAATTCAATAAATCTAGAAAAATAAATTGACGACCGTTTGGTATGAGCTCATTGCTTCATAATAGTTCGGTGCAATATGTGAATAATATGAACTGTTCCGAGACTAATGTCTAGAGATTTAGCTATAACCAGTAAACGAAACAACAATAGGAGAAGGCCAAACTTAACTGTTTTTACGCTCCATTGTATTATTCATACTATTGCTATAATTTTACCTGTTTCTAGCGTCACTATAGTTATTTTTTGCATCGTTTGCATCTAGTCGTTCCTAAGGAATACCTCAAGACATTAAATTTGCGTAACTGCAAGTAATTTTGTAAAATTATTTCGCAACGAATTGTCTTTTACCGCAACCGCGGTAAGTGTAAATTGCAGTATCTGTTTGTCACACTTACGTTCAACCTTTTGTATAATTTGATCCTTTGCTTCACTAAAATGCAAGTCATCAGAAACAAAAAATATATTGCGCAATAGACTTGTCAATATTAATTTTGCTTTTGTACACAGTTTTACCTACATATAAACGACACACCAGATATAATTACAACAATTTATCATTTAACAAAAATATCTGATCAACTCTGACAACACTTTGTGATACTCTCATAATAAATATAATAATTAATTTCCAATCCTTTGCAGTCTGAACTCTCATAAAATGTTGCCTCATCAATTCAAAACCTATTTATTTTTAACCGCTTCTCTTCAGACTAGTATTCAATCATGTATTAATTGGCTATAAAAATACTTTGTTCTTGAGATGAGAAACACTAATCCCAATATATTAAATATAGACAGGAGAGTACAAACACTGTTCACTCGAAATAGCTTTTATGCACTTTCATATACGCAAATGAATATTGATGACACGCATGATCAAGATGAATCATCCCATTCCACGGGGCAATTTAAAAATGGAAGTATCGATGTCCTTGGGGAATATCTGCACAGCATAACAAAGTCAATAAACCTGTCAGTTCAATGTCGATTAATGACCTTACATCGCGTAAGGAGTACGGATCTCGCCAAAATTATCTGCTAAGATACAACCAAGTGCGAATTTTATTATTAGATCGTTTTAAGCTTTAGTAAAGTAGGTATGCTCTTTTATCTCTCGCTAGTTTTAGACAAGGAGTTTTGATAATATCGTGTTATATGGAAGTTAATTAAACATTTGTATGTTATTATACGGTACCGTTTTTCGTAATTGTGGAGGCCGAGAGAATTGATCAAAGTGTAGGTTGATGGAGGGGTCATTGTCCAACTGTCAGTACGTGTCCAAAGATCCCGGACATTGTATAATTATTTCTGTCAATATTAATCGATTCGTAACATTCCTTCCGAAATATGGAAACGCTTAAAATATACATCCATCCCTTTGTGGTTATATTACCTTAATTAATTTATTTTAAGTTATCGGACACACTCAACTGAATAAAATAGCAAAGTAAAACTATTATTAAACCATCCGTTCAATCCATGTTTCTATTAATATTTGTCACGGCTGTGTATTTTTAACCCTTCGCAGCTTAGAAATACAGATAACAAACAGGAATGACCAGTATAATCACATACTTTATTTTTTTCTACATGTTCCACGCTTGAGAAATTGTTAACTGAATTCGTTGAACTTTCTAGAAGTTCAACATTCTTTATTGAAATTGAAACGTGAGAATTGATCTTTTATTTATTATTTTTAGCAAATCATTTGATTTAATAAGTTAGATCACGCGTTTAACACATTATATGGCGGACTGGGTAAAAGGGGAGTTTTATTTTGTATTTTACACCTATTCGCTAATTATATATTTCCGAAAGCGTTATTGTATTTATATTATAATTATAACGAATTACTCCATTTTTAAAACGATTCAAATAATTATGTTTTCGCAATTAATGAGAATGAAATGAAAGTTGCAATAAAATAAATTTAACTATACAACTACCATTACGAAAACAAATTCCTGGCTTCAGAAGGTTTCTGTTAAGTAATAATTAATTAACACCAGACTACCTACCACATGGTATCAGAAAATGGGACCACACGTAAATAAGGCTTAAAGCAAAAAGTTCATTGGACCAACCGCGGTATGTAAGAGTAGTGCCTAAAAGTTGTATGTATTACAATGTTATGCTGTTTACTTTTAATATGAGGTATTTTAATATAAGGTATTTTAAACTACGTCATCTTTTGCTTAAACCTTCTTTATCACTTAAGTTATTATCATTATAATCGTTCGCAATTATTAATAATGTGATGGATTTTTTTTATTTAAATGAGAGATAATTGTCACGTTATACTGTTTTTCATATAAATAACCAACAATATTAAACGGTTACCGTAAACATGGAAATCAATAACGCATCACCGATAAGGAAGAGAGAAGAAAAAAACATGGGGATCTCTTGTTATATTAATAAAGTAAGTAACAGTCATTATGATGAAATAAATGTATTATTAGTATGATACGTACTTATTATTATTACTCTTTTATAAAATCAAATTGCATCGTGATTTTGATAAAGGTACAATAAAACTTTTTGTAGGCCTTAACTTCCAGTAACTGAGTACGCTAACCATCTTCTTTGTTTCACCGGGACAGGATTCAAATAAATTTTTATTGAACCAAAAATTTACGTACATTATTCTATATTAAATAATATTTATAACTTGTTAGGATTATTACAATATATTATACAATTCAAGAACTCTTTATTGTACAATCTATGATTACAAAAAATAGGCATATTACAAAGGCTGATTTTTATTAAAAAGTCTTTGCTTTCATGTTATCAGAGGAATTGGTGATTTTTTAGAACTAGAGACTATTAACTAGAGAAATAAAGATGTTATATAACATTTGTGTTGCTGGGATTTCCAATTTTTTTTGTTGTATATTAGCAAAAATGGTTCAACTTTTGTCGAATCTACTTGTCGAACGATATGTTCTGATTATAATTATTGATACTGAGCGTATAAATATTATTGTATAGACTTGTACATCCAGACACAGAATATCAGGTTAATAATAATAAATAAATAACGCAACACACTCAAAGCCCCACACTAGGGTACCCTGTGTCGTGGGTGCCGTGGACAACACAGAAAGACAATTACAACCACACCCAGACTGAGAATAGAAATTTAAACTCATCATTCAAATTTCCGCCTCGCTGGGAGTTGAACCCAGGACCCATCGAACGGCGGTCCGGCGTGGTGACCATTACGCCACGCATCAAATAATAATGTCTCAGAAAGTAAATTTGACAGAAAGTCCTATCTTTTTAAAGTAACGTGGGGTTCCTACGTAAGAGCTTCATCAATTTGCGGTATCATTTTAAAACGGAGTCAGGCCGATGACCTTCGGTTCCGTGAGTCATTTGTACGACTATTAACTTAAAATTGTTGGAATCCTAATGATTCCTTTAGTTTTAGATTTACGATAGTCATTTGTACGCAGCATTTCCGCTGTTATCTAAATTAGACTCCACTTATTTCAAAGACTGACAACGTAGGTATAATAGTATGAGAAAGAATTCTAATATTAAATTACCACCTATTTAAATTCCAAGACATCTCTCCATAATGATGCAGTACTAGAAGATCTTAGTGTCATGACGAAAATTTATTATTTATTCGGTAAACCAACGTTTTTTTTTATTAATTATAAGTTAATGATTGACTACAGTCCCACTTGATAGTAAGCGGTGATGTAGTCTTGGATGGTAAAGCGCATTAACTTAGCACATGCCTATTTACTCTTGATTTGAAAACATTAATAATAGTTTAATTTAAAGTTTATATGGACACAGGAAGTAATACATATTGGCCAATATATTTTATCTCTCTGATTTCAATTTGGATAACGGCAAGTTTTGGTTGGCGGTTGTAATTTTTTTTTGTGGTCAATTCGCAAACATTGCTCTTTTATTCAGCTACAATATTTAATATTACTAGCGTAAGAAGTTCGTTAAGCATTACATAAAAAAATCTTATAAAAAGGATTTATGTAGTCAAAAAATGACGTGCATAAGTGTATTGAAATAATACCTATATGAATAAATGATTTTTGAATTTGAATTTGAATTTGAAAAAAATGACATTACATGTTGCGAAAGTTACATGTATATTGTAATTTCATTTAGTAAACAGGACAAGATTTTATGTCATATAAATTATGTAATGAAGTTATGTGTTGATAAAAAAATCTTTAAAGAAAAAGTTTTTATTAATTCTTTTTAGGGCATTTAAATAAAAGGTTGTTTTTGAAAAGTTTTTATAATTTTAAATTTTTCAAATATCCTGATATAACCCGAGGCATGAGTGTCCTTTACCTGGTCTATAGATCAGCAGACGTCGCATATTCCGTGGTTACACGAGACAACATTAAATACATTAAAGTTAACAGTAATAAGTGCCGACATAAAGTAGAAGTACGAATTTAGGGTGTAATTCACATACTTGACTCCCCTGATGAGTTTCGCTGAACATAGGAGTCAAGTTAGGAGTTGGAAAGCTAATACTAAGATGATGCCGCTCTAAGGGTAGCAACGTCTTCTTACCTACGTTTTTGAATTAATGTCCATTTACATAAAGATAACAGTCTGTTTGCCGGTCACATAAGAGTAAAAAAGTTACATATGTTATCTGGTTACTCAATCGTATTTAATAAAAATATTCTCCTTTAGGCGAGTAATAGAGGTAATATCGTTTAAAATAAACAATTCGAAAAGTAAACGTGAATTCTCATTATACGACTCGTAGTGTTAACTAGGCAATGATAAATGACGTGCTAATGATTGATGAGAAAATTCTGCACTCGAACAATGCCGAGATATTGAAAACTACGAGTATGTTCGTAAAACTTGGCCATTACTACCACCACTCGAAAAACAACTCATCAACTTATACGGCAAACATAATAAATCAAGTAACATGTACAAAGGACAAAATTTTAACAAAATGAAATACATTTATACGACAATGGACAAACTATTCATTTTGTCTAAGCGAAAGTGAATTATGAAAATGTATATTTAGTTTTAGTCACAGACGACGCTATTGTCAAAATGATTAATGTTCTTAGTTGTTTACAATACATTTTGTACAATTTGCTAAATCTACCAATAGCATAAACAAACTACATAGCTGTTTGTCGGTTTATGCATTTACTTATTTTATATTAATTAATGGAACTGAATATAACATTATTACTATTTAGATATTTTCATTTACATATTATCTGAGTGCTACGTAGACGATTACTACAACATACGACTTATTAAAAACAAATATTAAACTGCTGTACTTTTGTTTTTGGTGCTGATATCATCAGAATTAATGAATAATAACAAAAAAAAAAAATTAAACTTTACCCGGTATAATAGTCATAATTTTCTAGGATTCATTAGGGTGCACCCCAGCGAAGGGAACGAGAGATGTAGCACTTTTACAGCCTGTCATATTATCAAGCTCTTAGTAATAAATCCCAAGCTAGCTGATGACGTTAAGGAGATTATAAACTAACGCTCACGCAAAAAAGCTGCAACGAAGAGGAGACTAATAAGACCACATTAAATTGAAAACTTGTACAATGTAATATTATTTGTAATATTATAAAAGTTATATGAAATTTATAAACGGTATTAACCATTTCTGGATATGCTGCACTGCATTGTTTGAGGTTATTTATATTCTGAGACATGTTAGGGAAATAGTCGATGGACTAAATACCTGTTATAATTATGTTAGACCTATCAGTCTTGATTGGCAATTGTTTGGAACATTTTAAAGAACTCAAAAGGATGTCTAACATTGATGCTAGACGCGCTTTAAAAATTGTAGTATGTGTTTTTGTAAATTGTTTATCAAATGCTTTATCCACTGGTGCTTTATGAGTCCTCTGTTTACATACAGTAATAGAATCCTAAAGAGCTTTAAGAGTATTGATTGGAAAACGTCGTAGTTACCTGAATGTAGTATAAAACGTTGTTAAGCAATTATTGATTGAGAAATTAATTGATTTACGATGAGAAGAGTTACTATTATACAGTTGTACCTAAGTAATGGGCGTCTACTTCAGCAGAAGGTGTTCTTACATGGTATATGGTAATTAGAGAGAGAAGGATGTCTCATTATGTACGTATACATAACTATATTGGTTCAAGTGGAATCTTGCAACTCAAATTTAATGTAGATATCTTCTACCGATTGAGCTGAATTTTTTTACATACGTTTAGTTTGGATGACAATACGTGGTTAACGTGTGACGTCATTCTTAAGTCAACATGGCGGAACACTGAAGATGGCGGTTATATTTAATTCACTCCTACAATATGGTTATCAAATGAAAGAGCTTGCTGAGAATAATTCGAAAAATAGTGTTCACCCTAAATCCAATATGGCGGAGTTCGCTTTTTATGCTATCCTACAAAATAGGTATCAAATGAAAAGACTTGCTTAGAATACGAATACAAGTTACACTCTGCTCCTCCAGTCCATCCAGAGATAACTAAAAATTAAAAAATACATTAAAAGAAAATATCGTTTTTATTTTTTAATCAAATGCCCTAAAATGAATAAAAGAAACTTTCCTTTTTAAACTTTTATTATCAACTTACATCATCGTAACACAATTTATGTGATATAAAAGCTTGTTGCGAGACTAAGTGATCGTATTTACTTAATAAGTTTTTTAATCAAACTTAAAGACTACACATAAAAAACAACCCGTATTCTAAATATAACATTACTCGTAAAAAGTAATAATTTCAAGGAACAATAAAATTTGTGTATCATTTAACAACTGGTAAGGTAACGTAAGGTAAGATGAATATAAATTATTGAGCTCAGCAGGAAGTCGGGGAGTAAAGTTTCGCGTTGTGTTTATGTTATTTGAAAGATGTGCGTCATTGGGACGCCTGATCGTCGATTCGCATATTTTCTTAAGGCAAATTAACGGGTTTGATGCACGCACTCGTCCATGCTGTAGCCATGCTTGAATTTAATGGCATTCCTTATAATAGCTTTGATGTCTTCTGTATGAATAATAGATACTGTCAGAAGAACAGCAATTAATGGACTAACGCAACCTTTCATACACGTTTTAAGTATAAAGTATTTTACCATCGTGTACTTGTACTAGGGATAATCTTCGGTCTATTCTTGTAGTATCGGTGGTATACATTAATATTTATTTAGTAGCTGTGCCCGCGATTTCGTTCCCGTAGAATTTAACAAAAAGGTTATAGGTATCAATTCGTAGATTTTACGATAACTTGTAATTCTAAAATAAAAGTAACTAAGTTACTATTTATTACATTAGCTATCGGTCCACTCGATCCAGAGATTAGCCGCAACAAACAGTCAGACAGAGAGGCAAAAATTGTAAAAAAAAAATATTTTGGTATGTGTACCGTGTAAAAATACATACATATACATATGTATATGCATTTAGTTACAAGCAGTTATTTTAATATTAAAAACAGATAGATACTCCAACTTTATTTATAAATTTATACATTTTGCGGACTTAATGCCTTATGGCAGTCAAGCCTGGGTTATATGTAGAATTGGCGGTATAACAATATAGATTATAATATACTTTTTTACGGCAAATCAGTTTATAGATTGCGTGTGGTAAAACAGTGCAAGTGCAATACAGGCAGTAGAAGTAAATTAATAGTAAAAAAATATGTAAACAGAAATACACTATTACTAGTGGATTGGACAGAAGTTTTGCAATAAATACTATACTAGCAGACCCGGCCACGCGTTGTTGTATCCCTGTAACTGAGGTTTACATACTCAATTTAGCTGATTAATTATACCGCCATCTGTTAGAATTACAGTGAGATATTAAACAAATAATTTGCAATAAAATAATTTTGCGACTATAAATTGAGATGTAACCTATCCTATCTTTTAAGTTGGATCAAACTGGACACGGTGTACTAAATTTGATTAAAATCGGTTAAGTAGTTTAGGAGTCCATAGCGGACAAACACCGTGACACGTACTTTATATATATTAAGATATTTAAGTCGTCTTCTTACATTGAATGTGTACATCATGTTTGATTTCCGTACAACAAAGCTAGATAATTAAAATGGTAAAAATCGGATTAAATTTTGAATCTAAAGAATTCGAATCTATTTAAACACACACAAAAAATGTCATCAAAATAAGCCAAGCGTTTATTATCTCAATGCCATACTCACGGACAAAAGAATTTTATATAAAGATGTGCAGCTATTGTGCACCTATATTATAACATGATTTCGTTTTTGTCTGAGATAGAAAGTTTAGCAAAGAGCAACCCAACCATCTTTGCAAGCCGGCATTTGAGAGGCTTCTCTATTTCGTCACATAACCGTTACTTCAAGTTATTTCTGATTTCTTCATACGGGATTGAATATGTCATTGACAACAAATTAGATGGCTGCGATGTCTTCATACCATTTCATTTATATTCTGCATTTTGCATCTATTTCTCCTTCACTTTAATGCGATAGCTTACTTACTTTTTTACTTATTATTATGACTTCTATAGCTTATAAAAACTATTTGCTTTCTAAGATTCTCCTTCATTCCACAAAGTCAATTATAATTATGTATGTATTGTATACCAAGTAAGGTCGTTGGAGAAAATCGTTACCTTAGCAAGAAGAATCGCTGTGTTTATATATTTATAATGGTTGATATTCAAATACTCATAATATATTATAACAAAATAATATATTATAAACAACTACTCTACGTTTATTGGACGGATCAGACATGCCACGTCATATTTAGTAATATCCTTTTGTAATTAAACGATTCAATTTGCCTGTTTGATTTAAAATAATACGGAAAAGTATGTCAAAACGAGTGGAAACCTGCAACGTACGTACGTACCAAATAGTTGGACTTCGAAATAATTTTGTTGCCAAGGAAACGCCATATTTTAACAAAAGGCTGGCCCCTACATTTTGGATTATGGTTTGATATCCGTCAATTGTTGTGCTAATCGAATGAGCGTTCACCCCACACCAGACACGGTACAATGCATAATCAGCATACTCGATGCAAAATAATAAGCGAACAATTGCGTCAATTGATACACTTGCGTTGCAATAAAATCCATGTAAATACGAACAAGGACAATGTGGATATAAGAATCAAATACACGCGGTCGAATTTATTACTTATTCGTTGAGAAGTAGTCTATGAAATTGGCGATAGACAATTGCTTATGCGGGTCAACGCTCAAGACAATTCGAGGGGCAAAACTATTTTTATGGGTTTTATGGCCTTTAAAATTCATGCCTCTGCCATACACTCCATAATTTACGCGATATTGCAATTGTTTTGTTACTATGTGAGACTTTAGTGTGTATAAAGATATACTTTTTATCTTAAGAAGCTAAGCACTAACAATAGTATGTATCTTTTGGCTAATAAATGATTTTAAATAGGTAATAAATATTAACTTAACAGAAAAAAACTAGTTTTTGATAGAAAACCTGCTTAATGATGACAAATTTAATATCCATGGTCACATATGTCGGTTAAGAAGAATGAGCTGAGCCCGTTATTAATTAACTCTTCATTTTGGACATGATATATACTAAAACATTTAGATTTCATGAATGATTTTACAGAGCAGAAAGGCATGAATGATTTTCGAAAGCCGGCAGTATACGGATATGTATCGCAAAGGATTAAATAAGTAGTACACAACCCAGAGATATAAAACATAAAGCCAGCTAACACCATTGTCATTGGAGCAATGTACCTGCCATAAGCAGAAGTGTCTTGAATTCGAGATAGGATAGGACCCTAAATCGTGATTAATGATTTGAATGAAACACCCCCAAATGGTTGGAGTATATAGCATTAATTACTACATAGCAATTTTGGCCCTAATTTCAATGAGGCTGGTGACATTAAATACGTACAGACTAAAGATCAAATTCCTCAAGGTATATGCGGACGCGGCCATAATTCCGCAAAGGTCACGCTGCCAGTAGGTTATGGAAGCAATGTGTTTCTATGCAAAATGGCGTGCTTGAATCAGAATACAGGTAAGATTTGCCTGGATCGGAGCCAACCGTAAGTGTTTACTAAACAGATTGCCGTGCACTGAATCGTTTTTAAACTGTTATATTGGCAAGAAATGTGTACTAGAAAGAAGTCTGAAACACGCAAGCAATATCATTTAATATGTAGTACCGTGTTTTTGTGAAGAGCCGTGAGTAAAACCGAAGGATGAGTTTTTTATCAAAGAATCTTTTGTTTATTAGTAACGAGTGAGTTTGGTTCATCGATGCGTTGTGAAAGATATAGACTTATACAGTAGCAAATTAAGTTTCGATTACAAAGACGCTTCAAAATTTGTTCAAAACGCACAAATAGCCCTTGCAAATAATATATGATATTAATCATACTTAAGATCCAAATAGATGTTTACTGCTCTTTCATATGAATATTGAGTATTTTACAGATCATTTAAGTATCATACCCTGTAGTATCCACGAAACGGACGAAAAATATACATATGTGTATGTTTGAGAATGCAGTATCCATGTTAATTAAAACCCTGTTGGCTCAATATTCGGTAAACGAGATTAGCAAACTGCGAAAGAAAATTTGGCAAAAGATTAAAGAAACCAAAAATATTTTTAATACCAATGACGTCAAAGTATTGTTCTAAAATATCACATGTCCTTGTACCATAATAAAAATGTGAAACATGAATTTTATTACAATTGTAAAGGCACCAATATAAGGAAAAGTAATAAAGAATACTGATATAGAATTATTTCTCAGTATACTTATATAAGTTATATATGAAAAATAACTGAAACATTTTATTATTGTAGTTGCTGGGTAGAAGCGTATGGTGGTGTATAACAATCATAAAATGTACGACATTTCATATAAAAATTGGTTAAATGAACTTTATAATAGCAACATTCCCAGATACAATAAGATAGACACAGACCCTTACACAATTCCTCCTGCGAAAGTTGTCAGCAAAATCCAATGAAATGAATAAAAACAAACGGTTAAATTTAGATACAGTACTTCACGTGTTGGTAACAAAGTCATACGAAGTAATGTGACTTGTTTGTCGAAGCGTTAAGCTTAAAATGGGTCTCGACGCCCTTGCAGGCACTCACTCGGCATATTGAATGTCGCTGTCTATCGAATTGTATCAGTTGACCAATTGGCAGGACTGGTATTGTCAAGTTTCTCGTATCATAATTGGATTGATTCGGACATTGTTCTTATTAAATGACAGGTTTTTTATTCATGTGACGAATAAATACGCCTTGGGTCTGGAGGAAAATCCTAGAAGAAATAAACATTGAGCCTTATGTTTATTAATATATAATAACTTTATTGAGAATTTTTAAATAACTTTTCTTTCCTACTTCTACTACTTCTTAGAAGTATTTTCATATTTTGGTTAAATGATATCATTTTAATCTCCTTAAATGCCAGGTACGTACCGAAATTAAAGCAGTTTCTAAGCTGACCTCCTCTGTCGTGCACTTTAGGGGGGCTGACAAACGAGAAGGCAGGTTGCTTCTGTATTAGTGTTGTGTTTTTACTTCCTTTTTTGGCTAATTCATCTTCCAGGTATCTTTTAAAAAAGGAGAATTTATTGCTTTATATCTTCCGGCTAACTTTTAAGACGAAGAATGTTTTATCGTATTTCAGTTGCAAACATTAAGATTCGCTTAAGTCGATTAGTAATTATCTTTTTCGTGGACGATATATCTCTTTATCCTTATTTTTATTCTTTACGTTATTCATGGCAATCATAGAATTAGCACTGGCCGAAAATAAAAAAAGGTAAAGCAAAAAGTATTGTAGCTTCATTCGATTGTTTTATTTTGACGAGTGTAATAAGGTTTTGTTATAATTGCTTATATTTGTTACAAGTTATTATATTCAATTTTCTAAATACAAGTTCTTTAAGTTTGTTCCATAGTCTTAATACTTACCTATGCCAAAAAAAATGTTTTGGTCTCTGTATTGTCAACAAAACTTATATTTTAATATTCCATGTACAGATTATATCCCTTTATAATTGATATTAGTATAAATTAAACAGATACGTAATTGGGTATACAATAACTGCAATACCTTCATTTTCATATTTACAATTCATTTCTGAAACATATTTTATTAATATATTTATTTATCCTTTATTGAAGCAATGGTGTAGTTGCTTCTTCTTCTACTACTTCGAATAAACTATTTGATTTGATTGCAATAACCTTAATACTAAGGAGTACAATAAGAGGACATAATGCTTGATGGCATTCTGATACTAAAATACACAATATTTCGACAATAAATCGCTTCCAAGACTCCACAAAAAATACTAATCTCTTTTTAATTTTTTAATTCAGAGTACTTTAAATTATGTTTAAGTACTTTGTTATAGTCTGATTTATTATTAAAAACTTCTAAGCGGGAATTAAATATGACGCATGACTCCAGGTTAATACAGCCCGTGTGAGTCAGAACTCACGGTTTACGCTTTTCTTTTCAAACGCTGCCTGGGAATTCCCACACTTTATAACCACCAGCGGTGTCGATTTTCAAGTTCGTAGTAAAACCTAATAATGGCGATGACTTTTTATTTTATAAATGTACGCATTATTTGCAATCTGACTTTGTTACTTGAAAGTAAATATGCTTTATGTTAGATTTTTAGTGCTGTAGCGTGATGGGTGTTAGGTCAATATATGTCAATATCAATAGCATCAATTTTTATGGATTGATAATGTATGGTACTAATAATGAGGTTACATTAATAATGGTTTTATTGTTAACTAGGTGACCCGTATCTCGTTTCGTCTAACGATCAATGAATTATTGACATAAATTGACATAACTTTTTTAGTTGTTAAATGAAAAAAAACACTAAATGTTAAATGAAGCCCATCATATTACAATCCTAAAAATTGCACTCAAATCGGATAATCCGTTCCTGAGATTAGCGTGAACAAACAGACAATATGGAAAACATTCTTTTGGATTATCTTGCATATATAAAGGCCCCCCCTTTAGGAATTGTTATATATATTTTCCATGTGCAGACAGCGATCAGTTACAGTATTATTATATGTATAGATGTATAGTTCTAATAATAATGAAGTTACATTAATAATGTTTTTATTTTTAATTTATTTACAGGCTTAGGATACCTGTCCATTGGAGCGGCGCGGGCGCGAATATCAATGCGCGCTTTTTTTTGTAAAATTTCATAAATATTCCTCACTGATTCGTTCCGCGTCTACAGTCATAGGTTAGCAAAGTTAATTGTGTCCATATAAAACAAGTAAATGTTTTTGATTTTATATTTATCACTTACATTTTTTCCTCCACGCAAAGACACTTAGATTCGGGGATGATGTTTCACATCAAATAACGTTACACTCTCATAGCCCCACACTAGAAATCCCTGTCATTTGTTTATGGATATCATACAGAGTCAAGAACACACACCCAGGCAGAGAACAGAAATTTACGCTCATCAACGTTGGGAATAAATCCTGGGACCCTTCGAATGGTGGACTGGCATTGTGATGGTCGTTTTTTGAAGTAGTTTCGCTTAATTGACAATAGAGTATTTTAAATTCGTTTCTTGAAAAGGATGAGATAAATGACCATTTCATTCAAGACGTATGATTCTTAAAAATATCTCTTTATAATCTAAATAATCACTGAATGAATTCATTATTGATTTATCGAAGGAGTAAAACATATTATGTAGATAACATCTGTACAGGCGAGTAGAAGAATTAGCAAAACTCTTAATGCAATGCCCAAATGTCAAGTGTCTTTGTGACGTAGTCGCAACATCGTGGTACCAGTATTGTTAAAAACTTAGCAGAGTACATAACCAGAAATATAGTAGCGAATATTCTATTGAAATATATTTTTTTAATTGGCTAAGAAACATCAATAGCTCGCTTCGCGGATTCTTCTCGTTCGCTGCTATTCGCGGTCTCGTTCCGCTCTAATGAACAGATACCCTTGTAACCGTTTGGTTTATCTCATGTGGAAATCAAAAAATATAAAATATTGTGACAAATTACTATTAACAACTTATCATAAGCAAAACCGCTGATTATACTGGTATAGTGTAATACAATTAGCCTTATTTATTTATTTTTAAAATTAATTCTGAATTTGTGAAATTGTGAATGATTTTTATGGTTTTGTGGTTGTTGTGGATTTAATTTAGCTGGCTTATAAACAAATTGAATTATTTATAGACACGTTATTGGGTTGGCAACTAAGTCATTGCCGATGGCAAATAGGAAAAATTCTAATTTTTGTTAAAAAATATAACTTTATTCAATTAGATATTGCCCGTTTTTGAGGATGACCTTTTTCCATCCTTCCATTCTTTTTTCCATCCATATAATGTTTGGTCTTTTTTTTAATATAGGTTAGGTGTAGAGTGAATCTATCGACAAAAGCGGCAATGACTTACCAACCTATTATTTCCATACAAATAAAAATAAAATATGATATCAATGCTAATAATATTGTAATATAGTGAAAGATATCGTATCTCTTTCGGCTTATCGACATTATCGAAAAAAATATAGGTACATACTATCAGTAGTCTAATATTATCTAACAGTAAATACGAGTAGGTGCTTCGTTACTTAGAATATTGTAAGTAGCAATTATAAGTCGAAAGATAAAGTTAAAATAATAATAATTTCTGATACGTATTTATCAGTTAAGATATTGTTAAAAGTAAATGTATTATGCTAGTACAATATGATATGTTAAAATAGTTTTAGATTAAGTGTTGTAATAATTAAATATGTTTAGATACACGTAACGCGAAAACGAAATTAATTCTGATGTTGATATTAGGTATTTATAGTAAAATATTTTTAATAGATCACATGAGTGAATTCATATTTTTAAGAATTTACGTGTGCAATGACGTAGTTTAATTGCCTGTTAGACATTAAAGTAGCATAATTACTTAAGTAATCATTATTTGTAGTGACCAGAAAAACAGTAGATACTTAAAAACAAATTTAAAAATCAACAAATATTCAAGTCTCTAGTTACTATTGAAGTAATTCATCGTTCGAATAATATTTCACTTTAGTTGATGTCTAGATAGTTTTATTGCCTAGAATAGTGTAAGATTAAATTTGTTATTTCATAAACAGCGAGGACAAGCAAATAACAAAATTATACATTTCATAATTCTAGATAATAATCATGCGAAAGCAAATAAACAAGACAGCGCGATTAACGCCGCGCTTTATATAATAAAAACTAAAGTAAATTATAGCGCAACTTACAGAATGTCAATATCATAATAATAACAGTTTTCATTCAAGCCGATTTCGAAGAATAAAATGATATAACGTATACGAGAAAATCAAGTAAACTACCACTGGCTAATAATAGCAGTCACAAGTTTGACTTGAACCTACTTACTGGTATAGGACATTAAAGTTATAATGGAAATCTTAAAATTCAATCATTAACTGGCATGAATCTGATTATAAAGGCAATGATTTGATAGACATAAAATAAACATACAAAAGAGAATAATTCTCAAATAATAGTTAAGGTAGAAATGTAAACAATAATCAATCAAATGCATCTGCATACTTAAAAACAAATATTTTATGAGATTTAAGAATCGAGTAACTTGTTATTTTGTCACGTATAGTACGCAAAATCTATCAAAACTAAGGCAGAACTGCCCACGCACTACCGCTATGAACTGATTACGATATCTCACAGTAAACGCTAATTTAATTTCATAATTTGATATAAAACAGTTATTTCTGTGGGACAATAAATATGTATAAAACCATTACAGTAATCGTTTCTACAAAATTACTCGAGTATTCATTAAATCAATACGGTAAAGAAAACGATTAGTGTAATTTTATGTAAGAATAAGTATTATGTTACATTTCAGAACGATTTAAATTTTCATTCCAGTTCAAAATATTCACTCCTAATGTATATCCTAGTATCGTGGCGCCACATTGCAATGCTCACTGGAATGGCCACTATCGAGTCCATTCCCGTTACACACACTACTGCTAGCATATCGAAAACGTATTAAGGATGATAAACGATTTTATGACTACACTTAAAAACGTCTTTTCTATAATTAGATTGCGTTTCTGTAGTTGCTTTGATACATACAAGAATATACTATTCTTCGACTTTGTTCTCGTAGTAAAAAGATGTTTTGCTGTTATTTCTGTAGAAACGTGGTTAAAGTTCCGTTGCCTTGAAAACAGAATAAACAATGTCAGATACCTTATTTACATAAGTAAGTATTTACTTATTAAATTATTCATATTTCTTTATTATTTCTTAAGTGTTTCAGTGAAGGATTTCTATTCTTATCACTTTTCCTTCTTATTGGTCAATATGACGAAGGCTCAATAATAAAGATCCTTAATCATGCAAATCAACTACTACATTATCTTTATTTTTTTATTTAAGTCTTAGTCAAAAGTAATTTTTAACAGTCGCCTGCGCTTAATCCCTATATTGAATTTCATGGACGTTCAGCTACAGGCGGGCAATATCAAAATAGTTTTACAATAAAAGTAAAATATAAACTAATAAAATAAAAGGAGATGCCGAGAGACCGCAAGATGTAATTCGAACTCCATCACGTGCTTTGTTGCCAGCACTTGCTTAATCCTTGCTCTTAAGAGAACTTAAGAACCTTGAGGATAGGGAAACAGTATCAGATCACTATCATGTTGCAATTCCATAATTGTTCTAGGTTAGCACTGACATGTTTAGCATGAAAATAAATTGACACAGTTCTATACGTTTCTTCGATCAGAAATATCGACTATTAAACATTAACATTACTATTCTCTTCTACTTATATATCGTTTGATCAATCTTATTTCAGTAAATAAGCTGAAGATGTTTGAGAGGTTCACTAATATTCCTTTTGACTAGATTACCTACACTACAAGGTCGAGCAGTCAAGCACTTATATTAATTTAAACGTCAGTTTCTACATATTAAGTTGGTCGTTAAAATTGTTTGATCCCATTCTGTATTACTGTTACAATGCTAGACCGTGAAAAATGTTAATTAACATTCTCAAGTGTTTATTAAAATTTTATAATATTAGCATTGATCGTACGATATGAATCATTCTCAGGACGCAGTAGTATATAAACAAGAGGAAATTTATGTCGCTTCGTGATATTGATTCAGTTTTTGCGACCATCTGCGTCTTCCGACTGGATAAACAAGCGGTTAAGTAATTGCTTCATTCTCTCGACTCCAGATAATAATATCCTTTATAAATCTGATCACACGGGATAGTAGATCCGTCGCGCCTTTATAGCTAGTAACATACTCACGTCTCGGATGTATTATATCTATAAAAAGCTTTGTTGAATATTGTTTTGTCTTGTCGTGAACATTTCAAAGCTATTGTGAAGTAGACAATAACGAAATCAGACATATCTTCCGTTTTAATGGATGCTTTGCAATAAATTCATGCATTGACGGACTTTTACTGCCAAGGGCTTTAAAATAAGTTATGGCTAATTCTGAGCTTTACTAGGTGCCGTGGAATGCAGTCGAGGCAAGTGCATTGTGTTCAGTTATCTAAACACCACAGGCCGGTGTTAGTAGTTTTAAATAGTAAATACTATTGACCCAACCGCATACGGTTCTCACAACGCAGGCTTGGAAACTTTGCAGGTAATTACCATAATCAGGTTGGTATAAGAAAATATTACGCATTATTATTGTATTTAAAACCATAAAAACTATATACAACTCCACAACAACCCCAAACAAATTCATAAGCACAAAATAAATATTTAAACTCCATAGTTAAACGTATTTTATACCAGTCTGACTGTCTTAGAATAAAGTTTGTGTTAATTGAATACAATATGCACTTGTAAAAGAATGTATTGAGGTGACTAGAAGCTTTAAATATATAGAAACGTTACTTAATGGGTTAATTTGCAATGCGGGGTATACAAACTTCGTGTCAGAGGCAATTATAAATCTACATTCTATACAAATACGTATTCTCAAGGACTACTAATCTCTCCACTC
>DWJN01001343.1:0-18356 GCA_018248895.1 Carystus phorcus
TGTATAATACGTTCACAGTTTTTCTGTAGTGTATTTAGTATCAGCATTGCACCCGTGCGAAGCCGAGACGGGTCGCTGGTTTATAACTAAAAATTAATGTTTGTTAGCAGCGGTGATGTCATTGTTTTGATGGAATCATTTACAATATACGTGTCACAAAAAATAAGATTGGCAGCTTACGTCACAAACCTATGACAGAGTCCGGTTACTGCCAAAATCATTGACTTCGTATGTTGATATCTAATGATAAATTCAAAACTAAAATTAATAGAAATAATACTGCTTAGTAGAAAATAATGCTATTGAGATCCCCTCAGAGACGTAAGCACATTGAGAAACACTAATATGGAGTTTCGATCTCGAGATGTCATCATAGTAAATGTCAATATAACATAAAGGTTCAATAAATTACAGCAGCGAATTAAAGTGGTATAAAAATATCTAATAACTCAGATATGACCCATAGTTTAACGTTTATCTGTCTATATTAATTTTTACCGTTATGTCGGCCACACCTACAAAACGATAAAATTAAATGCGTGGTTAAAAAATTATCGCCTCAAATTCTATTTGAGAACTTGTTTCCACACATCTATCTAATTGAGGCTCTGCGCGTGAAATTGTTAACTACGCGAGTTGTCTAAAGGTTTACCAAGCTTAATTTTTAATATGGATAATCTCGATTCTATAACATTGTAATAAATTTTGAACACAAAGAAATGTTATAAATGCATTAATTTGGTATTGAGTAAAATTTGAATACATTTAAATGTTACTGTTATATCTATTAATAGTTTTTATAATAAATTGTTTTTACCTATAAATACTATTTTCTTTATTAAATATCATAGAATGTTTTCCAACAGAAGACATACTTGCGTATTAAATTGTTTTTAGCTATAAATCGCACTGAAAAAATTGTTTTAAATTAAATATTATTAAATTTATTCCAACAGAGACGAACTTAAGTTCTTTTACTAATATAAAACCGATTCCATAAATCAACCACCTTTCGCAATTAATGATAGCTTAGTTCACGTGACAATTTATCAGCTTGATGTATAATGTTACCTGTTGATAATGCTGAACTGAACTCCTAGGCAGTTAATAATCGCGTTTAATCGTAATATCCACACCGTAAATACTAATGAAATATCAGTGGGTAGCTGATATAATGCAGTAAATTTGTTTTGAAGATAAATACAGGTCACTAAGTAGGTCCAGACCATACGTAATTTGTGAGCGGTGAGACGTCAAAATGTGACAATGACAAATGTCATTTATCATAGGTCATCCCTATTTAATTTGAAGACTCAAAATTTTAATACGTTAATATAATTACATTGACTACTGGACCAAAAAATCATAGCGATATCTGTCCTGGAGTATCTACAAATAATAAAAATGTTTAAAAACCCATCAATGTTTTTTGAATGTGTAATGTGTATTTTAGAAGTTTCGTAGATTAATGATTGGATTCAGGTAGAACACATTTTTTTTGCTTTAAACTCGTAAATGCTAGACGTCAACTCCACCTGATGGTAAGTGACGAAGAAGTCTATAATGGTGGATGAAACTAACTTAGTAAAATCCTATTCACACTCCTTTTGCAGAGAAACATACACATTCAGAATGGCTACAAAGATTAAGAAAACGCTACAATTATTATAAAAAAAATATTAAACTACTTACGCAACAATAATTATTCCGACGTATTCGCATTCCTTAAATCACCTGCTCCACATTCCCATCTGCAACAATACAAAAAAAAAATTATAGCCTTTACGGTTAAATTCACCTTAACATTACCGAAGGAATAAGCAATAATTTATTGAACTAGTATTTTTTTAAGATGCGATTTTTTTACTATCGAAAATGTCCAATGATTCACTTTCATTACCGACACCATATAAGTCACACAGAAACGTCACTTACACAAACTAATTGCAGAGGTAATCTTATTCAATAGTTAATAGCGCAATGTAATACGCATTGTTTCCTCAGGGAGTTATCAGCTAAATCTGGGGACAGCACATATCTGATGCTACCTTCGTGCTAACGTTGCATCAAGTCTGAGGTCAGCTCCCAACATTGTTCGACCACAATGGCAATTGTGAGAAAGAATCGCCACACAACAATAGCGCCGAGTCAGTAATTAGTAATACCAATTGCACATTTATTGTATTCCATTCAATTAGACAAACAAACAACGATAGGCTGGCCAGCGGAATGCTGAGAATGCTAGTGAATTTATTTTAATTTTCGAATGCATTGCATTCCAGAAGCGCTCACTGTACTATTACCATAATCTGATTTAATATTTAATTGTCATCAATATTAGAATTATAATTTTGAGCCGTATATTCAAATGAAATTTAGAAATAATATTGTAATTGAGTGGAGAGAGATTAATAGAAGGAGCAAGTAGATTACATATATTTTGTACATCAAGTAATGACGAAGAGTTTTGTAAGTATTACAAGTGTGAATTCATAGTTTAACTGTTCTTTCTAAACTAGTCTTAACACTGCCTTTATTAAGCGCATGAATAAGATTAATCTCAGTTCTTAATACAATAATTGAAACATTGTTTCAAAGGTTATTTATTAAGTTACACAATATTTTAACTTTCTCATAAGCCTTACTAACGACGAAAAATAGCTAAATAATTTATCAAATTATTCTCTAAAGCTATTTTATATAGACAACTATATACACAAATATATGTATGTGTGTTTGTAAAATAAAATAAAAATTAACAACTTGTCATCATTTCGAACCGCGCGGCACCGCGCCGTTTAAGTTGTCCTGGGATCGATTGCCAGCGAGGTTAGTATCTTTAACGTAGAGTTTAAATTTCTGTTCTCGATCTGGGTATGTGACTTTGTGTTTTGTCAATTTTCCACAATACAGGGAATCCTAGTGCGGGGCTAAAATTCTGTATCCTCATTATTTTTATTTCTAAACTCTAAAACAAGTGTTATAACGTGTTTATCATAGATTAACCAAAGAAAATCCCTACATATGATTTTAATGTAGACTTACATAAATATCTATTGTCTACATTGGGTTTAACGGCGCTACACACTGATTTAAAGTCTCCAATATCTGCTGCACCATTTTGAGTTAACGAGCACCCCTTGCAAGATGTCAACTGCCCAGTCCGAAAGTGCGTGGGCCAAAGTGGGCGTGGGAACCGGTCGCTTACGTGACTCAGTCGCCATCATAATTTTGGTACTACCAGATCGCAAGAATAAATGTATCCAGTCACTACATTCACGAATGAAAAGAAGCGGTGCCAATTAATCATTCATTATTACACTTTGCCGGTCAGTAGTTGGCTTTGGATGACAAATTGTACTAGAATGTAGGTAAGAAACAAAAGCATCCGTATGCGTAACAACTCACATATTATTCGGGCGTATAACGTATTCGTCGAAACATGTTTCGTCAAATTTCGGATTGTTTTGCTACCCATGTATCATCCATTGTGCATATATGATATTTCTTTTCTCACAGCATATAATACCGGGAGTTGAATTGCGTTAACTAAACTTTTTTAAACAGTATATAACATTTTGTCAGAAGATAGGGCTATTAGTAGTAAACACTATAATATATTGTCTAACATGTTTGTTCCAACATTTGCGTCCGTTCAAAATGTCGAGGCCGAGACAATTGTAAATTAAGCATTTTATTTCAATCTTATGAAGCAGATTTACCTGTAATGTAACTGTTATTTTATTTAAGGATGATTCATCGTCAGAATGCTCTATTGCTGTTTCATTAAAATTCTATGGTAGTTAGCTACTTATTCATCAGTGACAATTCTTTTTCATACCCCTTTCTATTTTTCTTGCACTTTCTCATGCTTTTTCATAAACACCTTATATTTATCACTAGCCATCTTCACAAAATCTTCGGCTTTCGATCAGTACATACTTTGACCTTTGTCTTTCATCTTGTGGCATCTGAAAGGGATCTGGATTTAGCAACGTGTTACCCATCTAACCTTTTTAACCTCATTAGACGAGCTATTCTGGGTTGGCCCTTCACCAGATAAGGCCCTATTAGTTACAGCCTATCAAACTCACCCTGATTGGTTTTATGATCTGAATCGTGCGGCAGTAGTCACAATTTTGCTATTATTATTAATAACTATTATTTTTTAACTATATTTTTTTTAGTAACACAAGATTTAAAGTTAAGTAATTTAATTGTCAATTCATATCATTATTTATTTAATAAAAATGAAAATTGTATGTATCAAGTGTTTATATCCTTCTTATTTGAATGATTTGAGGATATATTCAATTACAATTGTGCCCATAAAATGTTATAACCTACCTAGTTATATGTAAAATAAACCATTCAGATAAAAATACAATGATTAGGAAGTACCATTTTCGATCTGCTGCCAACTCTTACTAAAGTCTATTTCTTTGCATTTTGGCTGTCAGCATTTTAACGTGATTGTAAAGTAAT
Organism: Carystus phorcus; assembly: GCA_018248895.1. Classification (NCBI taxonomy): domain Eukaryota; kingdom Metazoa; phylum Arthropoda; class Insecta; order Lepidoptera; family Hesperiidae; genus Carystus; species Carystus phorcus. The sequence continues at coordinate 4,486 of DWJN01001343.1, forward strand.
ACAAAACTCGATAAAGCATATAAAAACCAGTATATAAATTAAAAATATCAATACTAAGGAAGGATTTACTGTAGTCACTTAAATTGAAACCTGACACGTAAAACAAATGACCTAATTTTTTAAGTCGCTATACTTAATACAAAGAGACAATTGTTTGATTCCAAGAAACGTAACAATTAATCGGATCTTGCACCATAAGCGTTCATGAATACTGTATTGATTTGTAATATTACCGATTCAAATGGTGTACTGAAATCTTTTACAAGACATAATTGTTCCTTTATTAGAAGTAATACTGGTAATTTAAAAGGGAACTTTTTACAGCTTGCAACTATTATCATAGCGGTGTTAAAATTACTCTTGTAATTGTAATACATGTTAAAGCAAGTAATCAAGCAAAACGTCATAACACGTTAAATATGTTAAATTTGGCTATCTAAACGTGGGATCCAGATAAAGAGGGTTCAAAATCGTTTAAACAGGTTGTCCAACTAAACGATTATTGAACTAAATCTATATTAAGTAGCCTACTCAAATTAGCGTTTGCTTCGAAGCAAACAAGTCATAAGTTATGAAATCTGTATAATATCAAGCAAGGTTGTTAACTTCACAAATTCCTGAGTAATTTAAGATATTACCATTGCGTTATCCTTTATAACTGGGCCATAAAGTATGTCCTGGTGTCTTTTGTTTGCATTGAAACGGAAATGTTTAGTTAGTTTAACACCGTAAATTTATCTTCGCAATAAGATTACTTGTGACAAAATTATAGCTTCAGCCAAAATAATAAGCCCGTAAAGACGCGATGGGAGTTTGACTTGATTGTAAAATTTGTCATAATATACAGATGTAACAGTTTCTCTGTAATATATTTTTTGTTTAATATACATCGACGAAACCCCTATGTTTCTCATACTGTAACGCAATGTAAAGGTATTTACAAACAACACTTAGTTACGAGAGAGTTAAGAGCAAGAAAATGTAGGTATGTTATATTCAAATCGTGTTCATAATTTTGCAAGTTGTTCAAACATAACACGCTCATTTGAATAATAATACTTATTGACTTTTTGTCGGTTGAGGCCTAACCACCCGTTGTCACAAGTGACAAGTGCATTTAGTAATATTGTTATAAGGCTCAGGACCAGTCAGTGTGGCGCAAGTTCATAAAGGTTGAACATGTCAGAATGGATCTTTAAAGGTTGGTCAGAATGAATGTTTTTCAAATATGTTCGAGTTTATTTTACTTAAACGCTTTACAAATACTACACTATAACTTGAACAATGTTAGTAAGAATGAAAAATAAATACAACCATTATAAAATCAGTACAGAGTGCTCTCTTATATAATAGGTGTTGATAGTTAATGATGCATTGTTCTGTGACAAAACAAAATTTACCTGATTTCGGACCAATATATTTACATTTTGACAAACACGTAGTTATAGTCAAAGTTAGATATAAAGTATTTATTTATAGGTACACTAAAGTACTATCTATATATAACTCTGATCAAATCTGTATGACCTATGTTCAAGCATTATTTATGAATCGTTAAATTGACGTCGTGGCATTTTGTGATCATGTGCCGTAAATCGCAAAGATCATGACTTGACTTAATGCGGTACGATGCGGTACGTAAGATATTTTGTTACCATGGTAACCTACTTAAAAAATAAGGCGAAGTAAAGAAGCTAATAGATGATGCCATACTCGTAGCTTCGAATAACTCTGCCTGTTGAAAAGAAGACCCCAGATTCGATTCTAGTAATACCATCATTGATCAGGTTACTGTTGTGTATAATATTAACTGTACCTACATCTCACCTGTGTCATGGAATCATAGTACGATGGTATCTATAGTAAAAGTATGTATAAAATATTATGTAGGTATAAGAAGGTACGCAACGAATAGATCGATTTTAATCAACATTCAATACATAATTTCTCAATCATATTTGTTATTCGAGATGCTTGCTTATAATTTTACCTACAAACCTACTATTAAATCCTATAAATATGTATAATTCTCTCTTTCTATTCCAGGATCATTAGGAACCGAACACGATTTCATTACAGCCATCGTATCTCATGCTGGGAATTAATAAAATATTATCAATATACGTTGCGTGTTCGCTACCTTGCGCTAATCCTATTAATTCCCATTATAAGTGATTTCCCACTGTTATTACCAGTGCTCCTGTTAATTATAACGTAGTTGTAATAACAGCGGGTTGTAAGGGATTGTGGAATAGGAAATACCGCCCACTAGTCGTTGCAATAAACTTATTTTTCTTAGCGAAATTGAAAGTACCAAACAAGGTTGCAATACAACGAAGAAACGAAATATGCTTGTAAATTTATGGCATAAATATACATAGTAAAGTAAGTAAACATGGCCCCAAAGATACATTACATACACATATACAAATTAACCAAAAATCGTTTAAACTTATATTGGCCTTTATGAAGAACTGTGTAAATTCTCTATGTATTTTATAATATCTACCTTCAATAAAAATATGTTTGTCACCTATATATAATACCGGTATTTCTTGACGATTAAAATTTTACTTTCAATGCATATCTGCGACCATTATCTACCTGAAAGTACACACTGCATTACTAAAAGCAATCTACTTTACAACTGGCTCATATATCCCAGATTTCCGATATCAACAGTAGATTAATAATCGCAATTACAGTTCAGAACTTGCACCTCGTACAGATATAATCGTTAAAAACCAGACTGAGGTACATTGCGTAAACTTATCGCGGGGAACGAAAAAAACGAAGGCAAAAACCTGTATATCGACCGTTCACTTTTTGCCGATAACACACGTCGAATACACAATACCCTTATACGCTGAACGTAAATTTGACTTGACTGGAAATTACGAACTAGACTTTAGAATCTTTCTACTTAACGTAATCGATTCGGTTATTTATTGAGTCTCTCGTTATTAGAGCAAAACTGAACTCGTTGGAAATCTATATAAAAAGAGATGATTGGACTGAGGAAATGATAACGAAGTTACTAAAGACTCGAGTACATTAACTAGTAATTGGCGGAGTGTAGAAAAAGAGATAAGTACCAATGCGATGTTAGTGCGTCTTGCAATAGAAGTGTGGAGAATTGAAAAGACGTGCAATACAGTTAGTGTCGCAATGTGAACTACACACAATTTCAATTACATAAGTGTGTTAAAAACAGGAACGCAACGGGATCAAGTGAATTAGTGCGTTTAGATTATTAGTAATTAGCAACCTCCTTTGCTTCCGGAAAAGTATGGCTATTTCAATTCTACATTAAAATGAAAAACAATGATATTAATTTCCTTATGATTTACATAAATATCAAATTTATCGATGATTTTGTTGCATCGATGATTTCAATAGGTTAACTTAAGAAATCATACATTAATTATTAACCTCTAAATAGAATATCGGTAGTAACTAGTATATGTTATCCAGCCAATACAGATCTATTCCCTAATATTAAATATGTCATAGGAACATTATAATACCACTAAAAATACGCGCTGTTTTATCTAAATCAATTAATTACTTTTCGAAAAAAAAACACTTTGATTTCTGTATCGATAACTAAGCTAAAAACTATTAAATGTACAGATTAAGACTACATCAAATTGTATTATTAGAAAGATAAAACGATAACTAACAATAATAGCATCAAGAACCTAAAAATTTTAACTACATTTGATATTTTCATGTAATAAAATGAATTTTGTTAAAGATGTTATTAAGTTGATGTACGCAACATACAACTTCAACATTGCAGTAAATAACGTACGTTAAAGTAAAGATACTGTTGAGTATCTAATAACAGAAGTTTCTAGTAAAACGTGAATCTGCCATGTCGGCCACGACCTGACTGGCGGTGACATTTGAAAGCCATAGAAACTGACTTCGCGCTCAGACCATCTTAAAGGGCTTGAAGTATTCGCCAGGGGTACTCAAATTTCCTTTTAGCGTCCAATAGTCTCTGTATAACTTCTTAAGTTGCCATTTTCTATCGAAAGTCGGCGATCGTTAAGGCTACCTTAACTTTTAAGACGTCAGCTCTAAATATCAAATGCTTTTATTGTAACACTGGTTGATGTTTTTTGTATAAATATTTCCCCCTAAACGCTGTTTTCGTCAGAGTTTATATTTCTAACACGTAACTAGGTTAGATTGGCTACTAATAGCAGATATTTATCGATGATATAATTTTATTTAAAGATTGATACACGATTCAGTTCCATTTGTATAAATATAATCAAACCTATACAATCTAAATATAATAAAAACAACTCTTGACTTTTAGGTAGAACCACCATTAAAAATATATTCAATTTACTTTAAGTTTGAATATCGCTGCTACGAGAACTCTAATAAATCTTATTTAGGTAACAACATTTCTTCCTGATCCTACCATATTTGAATACATCAGATAGATGGTACTGTGCGTAAAATGAAGGCGAGTTGGTATAAATGGATACAACGTTAAAAAATCAATTGTTAGTCACAGAAGGCTTTACTAATCATTTATTTATACTTTTTTATATAATTTCATACAATAGGCGGGCTTAATGATAATGCACTCTATTCACTCATTCATTATATGAAGTCGTTTTAGTCAAACTTTACCGTATTCATTTGAACCGTGGCTTAATAGCAAGTGAAATCTAAATATATACAATTTATAAATAGCGATTAACAAACAGTACCTTAATTCTTACCTTGTATTGCATAAATAATTTTAAATGAGATAACTTTGTTAGTCAATTAAAGTAATTCGTTACCTTTATAAGTCGGTACGGCTAAGGAACGAAAAATGGAAATACAATTTCTTGTCGATTAACAGTTTAGAACAATCCTAGTTTTTACCATTTAAATATTGTATAGTAACGTTATTTGACAAATGTTTTTGTTTAGCTTAATTAAATTTGTGGTATTTATTCACACAAAAAGGCTTGAATTAAATACTTATAATTTATTTATCAATGATCTAAAGTAAAATACAGGTAGTACAATAAACATTGTCAAGGAAAATTTTTATATATAGTTACTATAATTCTTCTGTAGCTGCATGTTGCTTTATGCTGCAAGATAACATCTGCCGGGATAGCTATTTATATCTATAATTCATAAAGATTGGTTTGGTAAATAAAAATAAAATAAGTTAATAATATAGTTAATATCACCATACTAATTTGGACGTAAGGGTGTGTTTGTGTAGATGAAATAAATAAAGTAAACAACTCTTATTTCAATATGACCTGTGACATTTTTATTAAGCAGAAATAGACTTGGTATAGGTCCAGTTGAAACTCATACAGACATTCTCGTACATTGGTCTTTCTGGTAAGGTTTACGAGCCAGTCAAGGTCCCGCATGCCGTTATCGGGACGCTGACGTCACGACATCCTATCGGTTCCGCTATTACCCGTAAATGTTACGAGAACAGTTGTGAGTTATCAGAAAAAAATATGAAACGGATGGAATATGAAAATGGCTTCTGGAAGAACGCTGAGGAGATAAACAAAAGACAACGAGGAGTGACTAGATTGATTGGGATCAATGAGATAAATGATGTAATACATTTGTAAAACAGAGTAAAGATGTCAATATTTAAATAAACATTGATAATAAAAAAATAGCAACAATACGTTTTATTTCAAAATTCTCTAACACATGCTTAGTCTATAATATTGGATAAAACTTACAAACCAAATAAGACATTAAAATACTTGAAAGTAACACTTAAAGAAACATATTGTATACACATTTTCAAATAGTTATCGCTCATGCAATCATAAATATATGTGCGAAAATCAATTTCCAAGTAAACAGATATTTACTTCTAACAGTCCTGTATAAATATAAACTAGACAGAACAGACAAAACTAGATGGATTGATGGACAAATAAAGACAAGATGTCGACGGAAAACCGTTAGATTTAGAAAGCTGGGAAACAACTACTGTTGTGCCAATTACGGAATGGTGAAGAGTTTAAGATGCAAACGCTTACAATATTAAATTCTGAACAATCGCCAAACTTGTCATATTGCCCTAAACGGTTCAATCACAGGTCTCTGAGAGAGATTATAAGAAATGAAATTAGTTTCGACCTATTGCTTTCAACCAAAACCCGTAATTAACACACATCTAAGTCACATAAATTGAGTCTTCAAACAGGCTTTAGATGTGAAGAGTAACTCTAACAAGAATCATTAAAGAAAGTTATTACTGACAACTTCCAGCAGCGATATGCCTTTTACGACTAACAGATAAGCAATAAATATTAAAAACACGCACTCAATGATAAAAGATAGCAATAGAAGGAATAATCTTAGAAACCTTGCTATATTAATTGTTTATTGAAGACTTTAACAGCTGTTAAGTGTTTTTTAGCTAAAAGCTTATAAACTATTTAAACTACAGTAAAGTCATGATCTTCATCACATTTTAATATTTTTTACGTAAAATACTCTAACTACATCTAAATTTAGAAAATAAATAAATGTGATACAATCTGTGGTACATAATATGCAATCCCATGAAATAAGACTGATACGTCTGCTATTGAAATAGTTCTCTTTATATCGATTTAGTTCTATAGACAAATTCATATAACATAAACAACAGAAGTTCGTTCATAGGCAATCAACATTAACAACAGAAGAATGGTCTATTTGTTACACAAATAACACCTGTAAATGAATGCTGTCCAGTTATAAATTTTCTCCGCCAACCTTACGTCAATATTAATTCCTTCTCGAGATTGTGAAATAAATGGAATAAAGACTATCAACCCATTCTGTTACATCATCAATTTACACCATCTTGGGCCGATGTTGAATAATTTACCCATATCATAGAAAATTGCATGTTTGGAATGCGCTTTGATAGTTTTAATAGAACCTACAGCTTGATTTATGGAGTTTATCAATGTAGAGATATAACGGGACATTTATATAAGGGACTGCACTCAACAATAGCAAAAGTATTTGCATTCGTCTATTTGATTATTCTTTGTCATCTTATAACTTTCAAATTCTTCTGTTCGAAATTTGCTGTGAACCGTATTTAATAATACCCAGGGACCATCGAAGTGATCAAAATTCGAGCCTATTAATAATTCCAGCGTAACCTTGACGAATTTTTTTACAGGTGCTTAAGAAGATTAAAAAAAAGTTTATATTCCTAATTTAATTTGACATAAAATGTGTTTACAAGTAATATTTGAAGACAAAAAATACCTTGGATTCATTAGATTGTTATAAGCCTATGAGTAAACGAATTATTTCAACAAACATGTCATATGAAAAGACAGTAGAACTAGCGATTATTTATTTTTCGCTTGTTTTAGTCAGCCAGAGTTTAAAAAATGAGAATCATCCCGAACAGCACATGCCCCAGAGAATGAAAGTAAACACATAACCCAGTGCACCTAACGCTGGTCAATGGAAACTAACTTCGCGATTTCGATTTTACTATCCAAATAAGCCCAACGCAGATCCGATAGCCATTTTCGTAATAATACGGACGATAATGGCTTGGGATAACGATCTTTTTCCAATGAAATCGTAAGTGGTGAGCGGGTCGTCGAATCCATTTTGGTATGTGACGATTATACTGTTGACAGCTGCCGTTTAATAACTGAAATTGAATCTCAAAGATGTAAAGATAGCTTAACTTTCAGATTCTTTGTTACAAATTGGACAACATTTTATAACAAATTAGATAATGCGTTCAGAGAAATAGACGAAACTGAGACATTTAAGAAATAACTTATCTAAAGATATGCTGCACAGATAAAGATAACAAAATCCGCTATACATATTATATGTTTCAAATCCTTATTTTACGGTTGTTCCAAAATAATCACTATTTAGCGACAACACCAACTCTTGCATTGTTAATCTGATTATATAGTCCTGTTATTGGCGTACTTACAATGAGTAAAAAATAATAATTTTAGCTAAACATGCTCAATACAAGTGTTAAGGGTGAATAGAATCATTTAAAATACTACATTGCTGGAAAACTTAACAACCGTCACGAAACACCAAGCGTGACTCAGAAACGTGCCAGAAACATGGAAACTATCACGAGTCATTAACGCTTTAAAGAACATCTTCAAATAGTTCCCAAAGTTAAAGGTGAGCTACTTTTACGAATACCACCTAAATCGCTCGTGTCCTTTGTTGCATACAAAGGGCCAACATTTTCATTTATAGCGACAAAGTAACAACTAGACTCGAACGGGGTCAACCTCTGCGCGAGTTCACAATAGAAAAACTTGCAGGTTTCGTTTTCGTTAGGCCTAAGCCCAAGTTTCTCCGAGTTCACGCCGATCGCGAGGTCAGCCTGCGTTTTGGTTCGACACGAAACGACAATGCCTTGCGAAAGTCACGCTCGCTCTAATCACATTTGCGGGCAAAAAGTAAAATTCAAACGGATAATTCAGGTTATAGCGTGACAATGTCCGTTAAAATTTGTTTAACTGATCTGTTTTCTATAAATTCGGTGGAAGGTAAGGATTGGAGTGGTTTAAAGATCTTCCAATGAACGCGTCATAAGACAGTGGTAGAAATAAGGAAAGTAAGCGTTTTAATAAATGTTGGTCGTAAGAATAAAAAACGTACAAATATGCAATTCACAAAACCATGGCTAGTACCATATTAGTTCTTTTTTTACATTTGGAAAAGTATCCGACAATACACGACTTAGTAGGATCCTCTCCTTTATTAATAACAGTGTACTATGTTTCAATCATCTAGTAACAAAATACCACTAAAAACTCCTGAACATCAACAATTGTTTTCATTCCTAACTTTGAGTCTAAAATGGATCTTTGTTAACTAAAGATATAAAATAAATAAAAAAATAAAAGTTCTTCTTTAACCGATTTCACTCATGTCTTGGTAGTTACTGTCCATTCGCTAAGGTCGTACGTCAGCATAATTGTTGCTAACTGTAGGGGAAGGGCCTCTCTTCATATTTAAGAAGGCCTTGAATGGATTTTATTTCCCAATTGTCAGAACTTTAACATTCAATAACCTCACTCAACCAGCTCGAAACAGCTAACTATACTTACGAAGCTAAACTAGCTCAATAATGTAATTAAGAAATAAAAAAATGAATAAAATACAATATACTTTCAAGTTATTAATGATTGTTATCTGTAAATAAAAGATTAACAGTCCAGTTTTACAGTATTTAGATAGTATCTGTATATATTTGAACACGCTAGATGGTTGACAATTTACACTTGATGTCGAATAGTGAAAGGGTAGAATGGCATGTGGCCTTAGTTCTTTTAGATATGAAGAAATCAAATAGACAGTCAATAACTTCTAAAACTGTGAAATTGTAGATGCCATTTCCTAACTAATGACATTTATACAGTTCTTAGTCATTTGTAGAAATAGTTTTAACAGCACTAAGTAGTAGTGTTATCCTTGATACATCTGCCTTCAACCCTTTTACGGCTCACTTCTGAGCACGGGTCTCTCCTAATCACTGAGGAGGTCTAGAGCATACTCCACCACGCTGCTCCAGTCCGGATTGGTGGAGGGGTTAGTGGGCAACTCAAGTATCGGAAGTTTTTAACCCACATGAAGATATCCGACGTTGCTTAACGACAGTTATTTACGATAACAACGGCTTAACATGCTCTCCGAAGTACGGAAATGCTTAAGAAATTTTTGCGACTAGCGGTCATCCATCCAGGTACCGATCGTGATCGCAGTGGCTTAACTCTGTCAATCGCATAGGATCGACGTGAGCCGCCGGGCTATTAGCGCTTTACTACTATTTATCTACAATTATCACATTGTTTTAGCAGCGGATTTAATATCTTTAAAAAATGAAGCTTAACAAAAGGCAACGCATCAAGCAAAACAACACAAAAGTATTTGAAACTTCACATGAACTACTCTTACGAAATTTTTAATGTCCGACTTCAAATTAAACTACTTTAAACGTCAATTAAAAATAATTGTTATCGATCTTTATATTGTATTCGTGTAATTCAACAGCGAGGCTATCCACTCGATATTTGTTTATTATGGAATAGAAAGATGAATTGCCAGTATTATCAAGATCACAAGAAGATTAGTGGCATTATAACATCCAATTTGTAGATTGTTATAAAACAATGGTTCAACTCTCGTTAAGAGCATACATAATTTGTGAGAATATTTTGTTTCTTTCAAAAAGAAACTTGAGTGTCTAAAACAAAATTGATCACAAACAATTAATATTTTGTAACATACTTCATATAGCTAGCTCTATTAGTGAGCTGCTTGCTGCTGCTATGAGTGCTTATGAGTGCATCTTAATGCAATCGTCAGTAAAACACGAATATAGTACCCGTAAAACAGGTGAACTCCAACTGTGGTCTCGTTAGAGTTGTTTGTTTTTATTGGAAACGTAATGGTTGTTGTAATGTTGTAAATAAATATAAAAGTCCAATACCTTTCACTGGTCACGAAAGCTCCATAATAATAAAGTACTGAATGGCGGTTGAAGTGTTCTCTTGAGGCCAGCGACATTTTTTAATGATAGATCTTGTTTGCCAATCGACAATATCAATATCATTTGTGGTAGATGCAGTTAAGTCAGAATAGGCATTGCAACAACTGTTCAATAAAATAGGGAACCAAGTGATCATAAGTCCTATTCAAGTAAAGAGATAAGGTTTTTACCCGAATTTCAAGAAATAATCTTTTATTTAAATCAGCAGCAACTGAAAGTTCAAAGAAAACTATAAATTGTTCAAATAGAATGTCATGCTATAAAAATATATGTATACTCTCGATGCTATGACACATTCTAGTCTCGAGGACTAAGACTGAGCAAATATTTTTGTAGTGTTTGTTACGTATTACAAAACCCTATAAACCGAGACAAAACAAAAAGACAAATATCGAGTACTATTTGTCTATTCGCAATTAATCCCAAAAGAAAAGCGGATTATTCCCACAGTTTTCAAAATAGATAAGAGGTGAATTCATGAGAAGGGTTTAATTGTATGGGATAAAACTAGGGAAGATTTTTCATATACCAAACTCTACTACCATATTAGTGTACCTAGAAACAAAGTTGAAAAAACCTTGTATTGTTGGACGCTATGAAATGGTTATTGTTTCAAAAATAATTTTATTATTTGAAATGCTTGTCGGTAAGGGGTTCGTACAGTATGGATCCAGTGAAAATTTGTAGTGACTTGGGCTTATTCAAAATATGCTCTGAACAGACTTTCGCAGCAACAGATATCCATTATCGTTAAATGAAAATCTTCCTGGATTTTATTGCCTTTTCCCTCCATTCAACCAGAACGGGCTGTAGTGACCACGAATTGCATTTCATTGAATATGCATTACTGCTTCGCATCTGGACTGGTATTATGATTTATATTGTGTCGTAACTTACCATATTTGGACATCGTTCTGGATTCTGAACAAATGCTGATTTAAAGCCATTGTACGACTTGCTCGTATTAACTTAGTAACATTGAATCTTTTAATGTCTAACTGGCGTTTTGCACCAAATAATGCCTGGTACATTGCAACTGAGGAAATCTAATATCTTTCCGGTCCTCTGTCAAGATATATGTCCTTTATTTCAACTATTCGTTTCGTAATATTAAATGATGCTAATATTATAATTGCTGCGTAATGATCTTCTTAAAAATATTATTGGTTGGTGTTTTGATTCAGTGGTAGTAATATAGGATCTTTTCCACTAGCCCCATATACATATCTGTTGAAATCCTCAAGTTGTCAAACAGAGATGAAGTGTAGGAATCAATAAAATATAAATTCAGCTTTTGTATGTATGTGATCTCATATTTCGAAAAGTTGTTAATGGATTAACTTCCATCTCGCCATATTTGCTCGTTACATTACTAAGTTATCGTAATAATAAATATCCGACTAAATCCATAGCCAGGCGTGGCCCGGTTTTGGTCTTGTAGAATAATCAGATATCTGTTCCAATTTATTATAAGGCAAGCTAAGAACCAAATCCAAAAGATAATTACTGAGTATGAGGCTGCAACAAAACTGCAGCAAGAGGTTTCAATATAATTACACATATTTCTGCGACCTTCGAAATATGTCGAGAAAATGTAAAATGTTTTGCTCTATTAATGAATCTCGAGTTATTTACCCCACGCTGTGTCGACTACTGAATAACACTGTTTCATTACCCACCTGTTGTGATCAACCTACATCTAATTTGATCGTTTGAGTGCAGTTTAATTTAATTGCTATTTGATCTTTGTAGATCACACACAATCTAATGCTTAGCACGTCAAAACAAAATGAACTAAGATAATATGAATTTATCGTTTGATATGTAACCTTAATTTAAGCTAAGAAATTTGTCCATCTCATTTTGAAGGAAAGACTAAAGTTTAAACCTAAAAACAAGCGAAACATACTTGTGTAATACGTGTGACAAGTTAAGGAGATATATAAATATACAGTTGTCTTGCCGTTTTGATCAATTAATATTTCTGTTACTGTAGTTAAATAATTCCTTTTATCCTTAACGTGTTTTAATTTTCAGAAAAGTAAAAGAATTTTGACCGTATTTATAGTTCAATTTTAATATAAATTTCATAAATATATTTAAGTCGGAATACACAATAAAAATAATAAAGTCGATAATAACAAAAAAAAGGATCTTCAGACAAGTGCATTCACTTTTATTACTTTCACCGGATTTAAAATAAATGGAGTATTGTTCGGGGATTCTATTAAAAAGATGTGTACACTGTCGATGCTGTATTGATAACCGTACCAAATGCTATTTAAACAATAACAACATAATCTGTTGGATCTGGAGTACAGCTTAACTTTTTTGCTTACCAGCGACAATGTACCACCATATAATTCAAGTAAAATATTTTTTGCCTGCAATTTCTTACCTAACTGTAATTTGATAATGTCACAAATAACTAAGAAACAACGAAGTATCCTTAGTAAAAAGCCTTGTTATGAATGTTGATGAATCTCATGTTATGGCAAGTAGAAAGGTTGAAGAAATATGGATAGTAATTTATAGCTTAATGAATGGAGGAATAAAGTTAGTGCTTGCTGAATGTGATAAATCTAAAATTATAAAAGTGTACCTAATAATATGTCACAGCGGATGTGAACCAAATACAACATTACACGTTGTTATCGAAACGTCACTTAGACGGTAAAGAGTAACAATTATAGTCAGTTTATGTAGTGAAGACTTTACCACTTCCATACAATTATTCAACGAATAAGGTAATGAAACAGTCTGCTCAGCTCCACAGCAGGAGCCAATAACTCACCAGTTTGATTAAAACCATAAGATGAACGAGCAACGGCCTATTATAAATACAAGTAACCACTCGTCGGAATTCAATTGAAAACAACTACTATTCCTAAGATAAATAACTGGTTTTAATTTATATACACTACGTGATTACTTACATTAATGTAACCATCCGTTCATTGATATTCCATTACGTGCATGCACTAATCACTGATTAGAAATAAGTCGCGTTAGATTATTTTAATGAATTTGTTTGAAACTGACAGACTGCATCTTTCAATAGAAAATTGAATTGCGTACTAAAAATGGTGACCATACAAACAGTTACTTTTGGGCGTTTAGTGTTTGCAAAGAAATAGAGATGCAGATAGACTACAACGCTATTTTACTATCAAGTAAGAGGAATATGAAAAGGCTTTTACTAAGTTAATGCGTCCACAATGTTTGACTTTTACATCACTTATCAACACGTGGGATTGACGTCAAGCATTAATTTGTAAAAATTAAATAAAAAATATGCCCTTCAATCAATTCTGTTAAG
>DWJN01001344.1:0-18353 GCA_018248895.1 Carystus phorcus
TTCTACCTTCTACCTGTAATCGGGCCGCCTAGCCAAACTAGTGAGTATGCACACACTCTTAAACACATATAAGAGTGTCCATACCGTAAAATTCGTTAATTCAAAAATAAGTAACGTCTGGGGGCCCTGGGATCTTAGACTACTAACATTTACCAAAGAGCATCTCACTTGCTTTTCGGGATTTTCTATACAAAACCTATTTCACATAAATCGAGCCAAAGTTCCAAACAATAACTTCAATCAAATAGAAAACGTGAAACGTGTCAGCGCAGTAAATTCACTGGATCAAAGAGTACAAAAAAGGCATCACAAGAAGCAAGTCAATAACAAAGGTTTAGAATATAAGGAAGTACTTCGACACAAAAGACCTTTACTCTCTAATATATAATGAACATGATGCAGCAAGTATAACTTTTCTTTTGTTACAAAGCTGCAATACAGTAACTATAAAGTTTCTGTGTAAAATTTCATAAAGCAAACGGATTTTCATATGGGTTTTTAATAATATAGCGATTTAACTATGTTTAAGGGTAGGAAGGGTAAAAGTAGTATAGAATCACAATTATACACTTGTTGAACGCATAATTGTTTTCCGAAGCATTTTAAACTCAAATCAAACTTCTACCACTTTTACGGAGTCCCGAAGTGAAGCGAGGCAGATATCAATACCTAGTAAATTAGGCAGATTATAGCACTTTATAAAAAAGTTCAAAATATTGTAGTAACATTGTTAATTACTTATCGATCGTTCCTTAAAGTTTTTAACATTCTTTAAAAAGCTAATGTTTATGGCGACAGAAGACACCTTACTTAGATAATTACATACTTAGGAACGAAGATACTGGTATGCGGTAATGATCGATTGTTAAAGGAAAATTAAACATGGCTTATGTTTCATAGAAACAGCGGATTCAACAACTTAATACCCATAGTAATAAAAAAAAACATTAAAATTTTGATCATGTCATTGTAATAATCTTGATAATATTATAAATGCGAAATTTGGGCACAGAAACATATTATTGTGTGGTACAGCGCATTGGCGGTACGGAATTGATCGCCATTAAAACTTGCCCAGTCAAAACAGACAATGATCCAAGGTAATACGAAGTTCGCCGAGTCTAAAGGTACCATAGAAAGAAACACACTCGTACGAGTCTTAGAAAACAACCAATTTCTTTGGATCATTCTAGAATCTTAATGGGTCAATTCATAAATGTTTGTAAGTCCGACTGCGGTGCAGTGAAATGCATTCCATATCTTATTGACTGAATAATATCTTGTATTACAGTTATATAAGATTAGATATAATTATGTTGGTATGGCAACACCTTAGGGATGGAATGTATAAATGATTGTTCAGAAATATTCAGTTCGAAAAAGCTCTAGTTAAAATGTTACTTATTAACATCGACAGTACTAAATTGACTAGTAATTATCCTAAGATCACTTTATACTGTAGAATATAATACCGTTAAGTCGTCAAGCCCATTTGACTTGTTTAGATAGGCAATTACACTAATCATAGTCCAGTTTAATCCTAATAAATTGGGCACTCTGTGACATTAGCATAAAAAAATTAAACTCATTGAATTACACTGTATAAATCTAGAAAAAAAATCTACCATTCGAATGAAGCCTTTTCAATAATAAACGGAGACGAATAAGCAGCAAGTTAAACCTAGTTGTCATATTAACAGATTTTAGTTAACGTTTGACGATCCGTGATATCACTGTGCCGAGTCGTTGTTGAAAGAATGCTGGGTTCGATTACTAACAAAGCAGAAATTTGAATGATAAGATTGAATTTCTGTTCTCAAACTAGTCGCCCGTTTCTGAAAAGCTAACCAACGAAAAATTACCTAATAAACTGTCAAATCTATTGTCAAACGTCAGTAGTTAAATTTGATTTGAATAATTGATTAGTCAAACAAAGCTGTCAAATTTCACTTGAAATCGTTTATCAAATTCCATTTTGTTTTCCGATTTATTATGATCTTATTTAACATGAGCGAGATTTTGATAAGCCTTTCAGAAACCAGGGGTGGGTGTAATCCCTTATCTTTGTGTGCTGTTCAGGGCACCCACGACACTAGAATCCTAACGGCAGTGGGTGTGTAAGCCTATGTTACGATAAATTCAGGATTCTAGGTACGAAGAACACATTTTTAATTTTAATGTACAGTTTAAATGATACTTTAAGCAATTGACGTACCGTATCATATCTACTAGGCTAATGAGCTAATTACTTACATGTTTACAAATATCGCTGTAACAAGGTCAAATCTGTTCTCGGTCTGGGTCGATCTTTTTGAAAATGTTAAGTACTTATGTAGATTTTTTTAAATACAAGAATCATTTTTTTAAGTAGCTAATTATAATATTAGGTCTGTTCGGATAACCCCGAAAACCAATATAAAGACTAAGAGGACACTGGCATGTTTAAAACTTGTCTGATATATGGGTAAAGACCTAAGATAAATTCATCCCGAGAAATTCATAGCATATGAAGATTCTTTAACGATTTTTTCAATTGTTTTAGATAAATAAATTAAAAGAAAATATCAACTATATAATTTTTGAAATAAATAAACAAAAATTGTTTCGGATACGGGCATATATTTACAATCCGTATACAGTTGATTGAAAAAATATTCTAGGAAACGGTACATATATTGAGATAAATTTATATCTTCCTGATGCACTGACGCGATTCGAACTTAACTATTATTCTTTTCGCTTCAATTTGGTAAATCGATAAGTAAAGGTGCTCGTGTACTACACGAGTATCATAATTATAGGTATCCTATACAAGTAATTTTACCATTGACCAGTTTCTCTCAATGAGCCGGCCGTCCTACTTACTGCTCGGACTAGTTTCGCTTATTAAGTTACGAATCGACGCAAGGCCTGCGCTTATAAACTAACGCTTGACGGGCTTTCACAGAAAAAATATGTCAATGTTACATACGATACAATCGTCAACATGAAATATGGGAGATGCACCTTATAGTTATAATACCTACCATAGATTATTTTATCAAATACGTTAAAATATAGTGTGCGATAAGTAAGATATCATATTTTTACCAAAACAGATTATTTTTTATAATAGTTTGAAAAGCTCATGTCAAATTATTTGAATGCACTCAAATTTAATTGAATAATTTATAACGCAGTCTATGATAAAAATGGTTATATAAGAAATCAGAGGTCAAGCTCAGCGTCAAGCATTTTTTTACGAGACGCTTAATCTAGACACCAACGAAGTATTTTTTTCTAGATCTGTGGTTATTGCTCATCGCCGACTGTTTATACTAATGGAATCTATGTAGGTATATTAAAAGTCTTTAACAACACCTTATATAAGCAGCACCAAAGGCATTACCAGCTAACGAAGAAAAAGGAAAATATATAAACAGCCATAACCAGCATATCTGTATGGTTTTCCTATAAATTGGCGAGAACCTTACAATAAACCCTGCAAAACACGTAGAGGAAATGAAAATAACGGTCACATTGAAAATAATGAATGAATTGGAAACGCTCTAAGTCGAAAGAGTTATACGCTATAAATCAAAATATGCTTGTCGTTCGTAGTTAAGCTGTCAATAAATTGCTGAATTTGAACCAAAACAAAAAATATTGTAAAAACCAATTTCAAAATGTTTACGCTGTTTTGACCGATAAATATTTTTTCTAATTATTACGTTGATTTCAGTGCATTGATTAATAACTCGATAAATGATTAAGATAACTAGAAAATAAAAGATTTTACCGATAATCTTCAGTCGATAAATAAAATTGAAACATCAGATATATTAAACAAACCTCTGTACGATAAAATGTAAATTTAAACAAAATCTTTATCTTAAAGCAGTGACGAACCTAATTATTGAACTGCTCTATGATCGAAATTTAAATATAGAAGAAAAAGAAATGTTTGGAATTGGAACATAAATTATGACAGTTCAATACTAGATACTGGCCACTGCTTCAAGACCTACCTACTGAAAAAAAGAACATTTTATTTTTAAAGAAACCATATCTATTAGGAATCGCTTTGGACAGAATAGCAGGTGACCACACCAGAGTAGTACGTAACAATACCGTTTTGCGTACGTTACGTGCTTCCAAAAGATCCTTCAGTAATGTGTTATGTGAAGAGTGTACAGACTACAATGAAAAGTAAACCCCATAATAACCAAATTATTATCATCATTAACGCGCACGTGCCGTCTCTTTCTCGCCAAAGCGATAACACTTTGCTTGCGGGTTATTGAACTCGAAGGATAGTAAAAAATTCTTCAAGTTTATTTACTTATTTGTATGACTGTTCGCAGTTCATATTGCAAATAGGAAAAGCCGCAGTAAAAAACATTCTAGGGAACCTAGAATAACTAACATGTTGGTAATGTTGAATGGAAGAGGTATAGAGGAAGATCACCTACTTAATGGTTGGAGACTCTACTACAATACCGGCGTACTCGAAAACGGAAAGGTCTATCGGAAGATAGTAGCCAAGACTCATTTTTGATCATGATACTTAATCATGAGAAAACAACTATAAAGAGAAGGAAAGTAAAATTGTTATGACTTTATATTCTATACTCAAGAATCTGCGTCTGAAGGATTAATTTGTGCCTTGTCTGTTGCTAACAGGGTGAATCACAAGCAGAAGGCAATAGCAGGAGAGAGTAGGTGGACTAGTATTTGAAGCTAATTTTATTATTAACCTGCGCCATTGCCTTTTTTATATTATTTAAGTAAATACATTTTTGGATGTGTATCCATAGAATTAGTTACTTAAAGTAATAAATATAAACTATCTATTAATGTATCTATCAAATTTACTATCTTTATTATTTGTAACTACCTTCAAGTATTAAGGTACATACCATAAGGTACGTACTTGTAGGTATCATAGTCAACATTTATAATGATCTTTTAAATTAATTTTACTGACCATATACAGTAATAACAAGTAAGACAAGCAATATCAGAGAGCCAGCTGCAATGAAACTTGATGCCAAACCACAGCCACTATTATTAATAGACAATTGATTCCTGGAATATGATATTTTTGATGTAATAGCCAATGTCTGTATATCAGTGATTATACTAATGTACCTCAATCTCACTACTAAGAGATGTAATGAGATTAAATGAGGTTTTTTACCATAACTCAATTACCAAATCTATCCATATAAATTGCCACGGTTGCATAACCATATGACTATTAACTAGTAACATAATAATTTGTTCAAAATTTTGACTAAATACTATATTTAAAAACATAATGCTGAATGCAAAACCAAAATTATTCAAAAATCATAATAATATAGTATACACATAGACCACATATCACCCCTGGTAATTTGTATAAAACATCAGTCTAGTAATGTACATTACAATAAATAATACCTAATACTACTTATACCATTTACCACAATGAGATTGTAGTTAAGCATTAACTAGTAATATATTAAAAAAAATTAAACAGGTAGACAAGTATTAAATTATTATAAACACAGTATATCAAGAAAAATTTAACAAGATTTATGATTTTAAAGTATGTCAATCATTGTCAATACTAATAATTTTAAACTATTAAGCAGATAACACAATAACAATACACAATATGCTTATTTTGTATATTGTTTATTGATATTTAGATCCAGTTTAATGGATCATCATGGATTGTATGTAAGTTAAACAAGCTTTGTTTCGAAATTAAGTTATCATGAAACAATTCCATACATCACTATTATCTATCAAGATATGGTAAACAAAAATATATATGTAATTTAAGTAAAGGTATAAGATATTGTATTTTTCATAACAATACGCAAATTAATTGAAAAGTTATCAATGTTTACCTGCCATACAAAAAACCTTATCTTTTATTGGCATGGAAACAATTCTAAATAAGTTCAAGGTGATACTGCAAATACTTTTAAACAAACATTATTGTTACTCATGTTTGTTAAACACTTAAGCATTCCAACATTTAATGAGGTAAAATCACATTATATTTTATTCAATGAGTCCGTCAAATTAGTATGCAGATACTATGGGTGCAGAATAATAATGATAAACCACTCACAAACTGACAACTAAATGTGACCTAAAGAATTAATTAAGCATAGTTTAGAAGCTTAATGTTTTACTTCCTTTATTTGTCCACTAATGAGGTCCTATGTATAATTTGTTGTACCAAACTTCATTAATCTATTTCAACCAATGTGTGAATATCTGGTACATTAGAAAATGTGGTCCTTGCAATATTACAAAAGTAGTAGTTTTATATTCACAAAATTAAACACTATGTGGTTTATATAAAAATATTATATAAAAGTTTTGTGAATTATAATATCAGACACAGTTTTTGTTGACTTCCATGGGAAAAAATTCGAGAAAAAGATGATTTTTACTTGTCTGTTTTAAGAGAGTTTTATTTAAACAGCCGCTCATAATACAGTTATTGGCTGGTATGTAATACAACAAATTCATGCATACAGGCTTCTTTCATTCTTTCACTTCTTCATGTTACTATTAGTTTAGAAAATCAACAAAAACATTTGGAAAATAATATTCACTTATGTATGACATTAGCTTCATTGTTTGGCTCACAATTCATGACAAGATATTGGCAGGGTTAAGGTCAAATACTAAATTGTATTGATGAGAGGTAATATTATATTTTTTTAAGACAGTATCACGCTAACCGAACCATGAGCGGGAAGACAAGTTGATAATAATAGTTATATTAAGTAAACAATCATGAAAAAAAAAATACCTACACGCTTGCATGTTTTAATTTTCAGACACAGTATTTATATAATTATGTAATAATGAATACAATATTTAACTTACCGATATCGGTTATAGGAGGCTTAGTACTGTATCCTTTGAGATGTCCAGAATCGGAATCGTCTAATAACTCTGGCTCCTCTGGCAAACCAGCTACTACGAAATAATCTGCTACTCTCCGCTCATCCATGATTGCAAACTAAACGTGACTTCTGCACAAGCACATCTACGAAACAAATTCAACTCAAAACTTAATTAACAATCGGTAAACCAGTAACAACACAAGAGGTATTTTAGGTTCATTATAAATTATAACCTGCTTGGCTACCATAGCTCCGAAGGAAAAGCAAAACACCAGTAAAACGTAAAATTCACTGTTATTTATACACCATTTACATGAAGTAAATTAACACATTTAGGAGAAATTATTTATAAAACCAAGACATAGTAAAACACGAAACCCTTGAAGTGAACATACACTTTTATTTTACGTCGGACAAAATTAGTGTTGCCACTTGTTACAGGACACAGGCTAATTATTTACTACCACAGACTAAATATACGATATCTAAACGGTTGGAGATGTTTATATTTACCGGTTGTTGACAATCTCATTATTCTCAATATAGATTATCACTGTGTTTAGGTTTCACTTGTTCTTGTATGCATGCATGCCCTTACGTATACTTAATCAAGAAAGAAGCTTAAATCAATATTTCGGATTTCGTGCCATATGATAAGATATTTAACTATTATACCGCACATAGATAAGACTACGAGTAGAGTTATACTAGAATCCTTTAGACCGATTGTGCAGAATTGTTTAGCTAAAGAAACAAAAAGTTTAATTTTATAAGATTTAATTATACAGAATTTCCCATTTTCCTGGTTACCGAATTTTTTTTAAAAAAGGGGTCTAATTCAACGTTTTTTTACGAACACTACTCAACAGTATGGACAAGTAATTTAAAATACACCGCACTGTCACCAATAAATCTCATACTTTATTATGAAAAACAAAAAAATCTTTTTTGCAAAATATTTACCGAAGCGAAGGGAACTAAGTTTAACCTACTGGCTAAATAACAATACATTGGCAAATGTATTTGATAAAATTACAGTTTGACTTTGTGTCAGTTATGAGATTTAATGATTTTAATATAGAATATTAGGAACGGCCGACATTTGGCAAAAAGTAACTTTAAAATTAAAGTTATTTTATGTTAAGAGAGCCAGTACATTTTATCTTCTCTACTTTCTTGGGCGGTAACGCATCAGTCATGCCTTTGGTGTTGCTGATGTCCATCCACTTACCATCATCCAGTTATTCAGCTCGTTTGTCGGCTAGTTACATAAAAATAAATGATAATAGTAGTAGTAGAAGTAATTAGAGAGGAGGCCCAAGTTGACTAGTCTTGTATGCCAGTCACTGTGTTACAGAGTAGCTTACACCTGTATATGGGTTTGTTGGCGTTTCGTAAGTAGTGATTACAAAATACTTTGTAAATGTTGTGTAAAAATACTATGTACATAGTATAAAAAAGGCAAGATTAGCTAACATATATTTTTATTGGATTTTATTAAACGTCGATAACTATATCTTTCTGTGCCTTTGTTGACGGTGCTAAAGTATTTAATTCTATTGTATCAATATTTGAACCTACTTGTGCACCAGCAAGTAAAAGATTAATAGCACCTTCTAATTCACAAACTCTTTTACATACATCAATTTCATCATTTATTTCTTCTTGTAAAGATGTGTAGAGCCTTAAATTCTCTTCAGAAAATGTTTTCACTTGACCTTCAAATACATCTACAAACACATTTACTGCATCAATCACTTCTCTGGTGAATCTTGTTTCACCGAGATTCTTTTTGAAAAATCTTAACAATGCTCCAATATTTTTTTCAGATAGATCATACATTGCTATATGTAAAACTTTTCTTCTTTGTAATTCTTGTATTAGAGCTATAGTTTTTTCTGGAAACTTTGTTGCTGTATAGGGTTTTAAAACAACCCCTAAGGCTTTACTAAATTCCATTTTTCTAAGAAACTTATCAGATTCTGAACCTTTATCTACTTTTTCCTTTTTAACCTCTAAGTCTACTGCACTAGAAGTATCATTTACTTGAATGTGGTCTGGTATAAATTTAAATATCATTCTTTCTTGTTGTTTATTAGCAGGTTGGTCTCTTTTTCTTATTGATATGACTCCATCAATCATTCCAACAGCTAATATATCATCACTTTCTGATATAGCCATACTAAGAATTGCATTAGGAAAATCAATGTTGTGAACTGGTTTAAATGTTGATATATCATATATTTTAACATGTCTATCTAATGAAGCCGACATAAGCCGGCTGTTATTGCTCGCAAGCCTTAAAGTTGTCACAGTCTTGTGGTGGTGAGATATATTTGACAGGAGTTTCCCACCATTGAATATATCCCATACTTTAATGTCCATACCTCCTGCACTGATGAATATACCTCCTGAGGGTAAAAATAGTGTAGATTCTACTGGACTTCCATGGTCTACAGTCAGAGCTGTTTCATTTGTTCTGCAGTCATATAATTTCACTGTATGATCGTAACTCCCAGATAAAATTATTTCTGGTGAAATAGGACTGGGTGCTCCAGCTCTGATATAATCAGTGTGTTCTGAGAAACTTGAAATTTTTTCTTCAGTTGCTATATCCCATAAACTCACTGATTTATCGTCTGAAAAACTTAGTACTTTAACTTGATCTTTTGTGAAAAATGTCCTGTGGACCTGTAACAGATTAAAAGCAAAATTAATAAAAGCATTTTTAAAACTTTAAGTTCTATATTTAAATGGTATAGATGTGATTTCACCATAGTAACTTCCTGTGTTTCATTAGAAATATATTTAATTAGTTAAATGAATCATTGAGTTTTTATTTCATAAACTAATATTAGTAGTAACATGCGACATTATTAAGGACACCTCTGGGATGTTGGATATATGTTGTTGACTGATAAACCCGTCTCGATGTCCTGCAATAGGCTGTATCTGGCACACAATAAATATACGTTTTTTATGGTGTCATTTTTGGGATTACTCTCAGTAAATAAAAGAAGATGACGCTTTTGCAGATTTTTATAATTTCTGGACCATTTTTTGCACTAGCATCCTCCACACTATACATATGCTAAATATCATCTTGTTACTACATAAGAGTATTTATAAAAACCTATATCATATCAGATGACATACCTACAGGAAATTAAAAAATGATTTTTGTTTTTGACCAAAATAAACATGCTTTATAATTTTGTAATGTTTTGTTAATAATTAATAACTACACATGTAATATAATCAACTTACAGCACCAGTATGTCCAGTGAACACTCTGAGAACATTTTTAGATTGGACATCAAACAGTTTGACAGCGCCTTCCTCGCTACCGGCAATAATCAGTCGGCCGTCTGTTCTAAATGATGCACCATATGCTGCCTCCACAAACTTTGATATATTTTTCACAACAACCTTTGTAATTGGATCATATACCTAGAAATAGTTAATAGTAATTATTGAATAGGCTTTTCCAAGTTAATGTGTATTACCATCCAGTACTAACTCAGCACTTGATAATCAGATGGGACAATAGTGAAGAATTAACTTATAGTTGACAAAAAAACATTTGTTACATATAAACTTGTTTAGGATAAAGACCTAAATTAAATTTATTTACTTGACGACCCGCGTGCCGTAATGGTCACCACAACGGACTGCCATTTGATGGGTCCTGGGTTCGATTCCCAGCAAGGCCAAAATTTAAATGATGAGTTTAAATTTCTGTTTTCGGTCTGGGTGTGTGTGTAATTGTCTTTCTGTGTTGTCCATGGCACCCACGACACAGGGTATCCTAGTGTGAGGCTATGAGTGTGTGGCATTATTTATTATTAAAGATGTTTTCTTCACAAATTTTAATGTTGTGTATGTATTATTATATAAAGCAGTTTCATCATACAAATATTAGGATTATAGCCACTTGTATTAAAATTTCAGTTTTCATGGTTTAGTGAGTATCTGAAGATAAATGGCACACTATGGATGACTCAACCATTTTAAAACAACTTTCACAGCTCACTTGATTCACTTGAAAGCACTAGTTGGCAATTGGCATTCAAAGTTACAAAGTTAACTGGTTTAGGCCCTACAGTACACAACAACAAAGTGGGAGCAATTGGAACAATTAATTTACCTGTACTCTGACAGAGCACGTTGCAGCAAAATAATGAGGCTCCACAGGACTGAAATCTAAGTAGTCAATCGCACCAAACTCCTTTACTAAGACAGGTTGCTGAAATGTAATGATGAATAATGTAAAAGCCAAAATATACAATCCATATCACAACATTGATTATCAAATCTAAATTTTACAAAGTTAAAGTATTTTAATGCAACCAAATGTATATTAAAATATTATACACCAATTGCTAGTTTCGCATACAATAAATTACACATACTAATAAATGATGTTGTGGTTTTAGCCTGGATTTGATGATTGTTAATAAAGACCCCATATCCACTCTCCTCGCCTTTAATTTTACCGCTACATATCCTTGCAAACGTACAGCCTTAAGTATAACCTCTTCAAAAAGAGCTTATTACTTCTATTGTAACGTAAACACACTACAAAAATTTTTTATATAGTCATTGCCTCTACTTACCCCTAGTTTTTTCCAGTATAATGAATCTTCAGTAAGAACTGAAGCAGGCTTTTGATAAACAGCCTTGTTAGTTTTTTTGAATGGATGAGATACATGCGCCATAATATTATTCTTTAAGTATTTTTTTGCAACTGTTAAGACTTATGTAGTAACAGCGAGAAAATCAATCACAGTTAAAACATTCTTTTAATTATTTGATTGTGTTCTAAAAAAATATTCGTATCAAAAATAAAATTCAAAAACATGCGGATTCGTACGCAATTTTACTATTAGTATTGATGACAGAATTACAGAACTGACAGCGACAGCAGCGACATGTAAAGACAATATATAACATGAGGATGAAAAACATAGAATTTATTGAAAAAAAAATATTTAGGTATATTAAAAAACCCAGAGTACTTTAACTTATTTTTTTGCTGCCAAATAAACAATAACAATAACAATTTTATGATGCACTAGAATCTATAAAAATTTAAGCCTTTTAATCTGCATCGGATACAAATGTATACAATTGCTATTACTGTATTTGAAATTTAGAACATTATACAGATGTCATGCTCATGATTACTTTTCGAGATTTTATTTTATGTCAGGCATTATACAACAGTTAATTTATCAATTATTTAATTTCCAAAGTAGTTGGATAAGAGTTGTTATAACTTACAACATACATTGTAAAAATCTGTAGAATATCTCAACTAAATTCTGTTTAGATGAGCCCTATTTAAAGGGCAAGGCATAATACACAGGCATAATACTCTAAAGAGGTACCTATAGGGTTCTGTGGATTTTTAGACGCTCTGTCAAAACCAAAATCTACAGTTCTACACTTAGTCTGTGACACAATGTCAAACTCTTTGTTGATTGATGTATGGGGCTTGATTTCATAATATTTTAATTGTAATTCGATTACGATTATTCTTTATATTTCCTCACTTGTAGTTGCTCTACAATAACAAAAAATGTTTAAACTGTTGAGTAGACATGGCCGTGGATGTGGTGTTATAAACTTATTACATGGGAAGAAAATTGAGGTTAAGAAAGCAAAAGTATATTACTTTTATTCCTCTGTCGGGACAGTGAGATTTGCGTCGACCGGTGCAACGGATATTGGTAAAACTACTCCTTTAGTTGACAATATACCAGAACCGCCGCCTGTGCCGGATCCTTCAGCGTTGACTGAAACCGTTCAATCATTAGCGGCGAATGGTGAACCTACATTTGCAAGCTTAGGTCTCGGAGGATGGGGTCCAGTCGGCATTGTACAGAATTGCTTTGAATATCTCCACGTTACTTTGGATATCCCATGGTGGGGAGCGATCCTTATCGGCACAGTAGTTGTGAGATTGGTTATGTTTCCTTTAGTCATCATTTCACAAAGAAACACGGCTGTAATGAATAACTACTTGCCAGAAATTCAGACACTACAACTTAAAATGACACAAGCCAGACAAACTGGCAATCAGTTAGAAGCAGCTCGATATGCTCAAGAGATGATGATGTTCATGAAGGAGAAGAACCTTAATCCACTTAAGAATGCATTAGTGCCATTAGCACAAGCTCCTTTGTTTATTTCCTTCTTTATAGGCTTAAGGGGCATGGCCAACTGCCCAGTTGAGAGTATGATGTCTGGTGGATTATGGTGGTTTGTGGATTTGACTGTACCTGATCAATATTTCTTGCTTCCTTTAATAACCAGTGCCACCTTGTGGGCAACAATAGAATTGGGAGTTGACGGAGGCCGACTCGATGCACAGAACATGCAATTAATGAGGTACTTCCTTCGTGCCATTCCGTTTATAATGATACCTTTTACAATCAACTTTCCTGGGGCAATATTAGTTTACTGGTGTTCTAGTAACTTTATATCTCTATGTCAAGTGGGTCTGTTAAAAGTGCCTTCAGTGAGAGAGTACTTTAAAATCCCCAAGTTTCATAAGCATTCTCCAGACAATTTACCAATAAAGAAGAAAGGATTTGTCGAAGGTGCAAAAGAATCATGGACAAATATTAAAATATCCAGAGATCTGGCAGAGAGGCAACGAGTTGATGAAATGATATTTACAAAGGCAGGCAAGGGACCTGTACAAAAAACATACAAATTTGATCCAACAAAGTTATCAAATGTGCAAGCCAAACCTAAGTAGATTAAATTTTATGTAATATTGACTTAATGTAGATTATGTAATAAATGCAAATAATTTATACTTTACACTATTTTATTTTAATAAATATAATTTTAACTAGTGTCTCTAATGTAACTACTTATGTAATGTAACAACAGGTTGACTTATATCAATCATGGCCCAGCATGTTCTCACAAATGAGGATGTTTGAAGTTTATTCTGTTAAAGTAGTGCTTTAGATTAGCAGAGAAGATAGTAGAGTTGTTAATTGTTATTGTTATTAGTGAATTCAATGTATTTTGATATAACAAAATGGGAGAAGAAAAATAAGTGAATGACATTTATGATAAATACATATAATTTATTGTATTATGGGTAATCCTCTAATAACATTTTTTTTGGATGGCACATGATTGTCATAATGGAAAATGTGTAAAATTTTGTTGAAATAAGTGTGCTCATTGATGGTTATAGAAGATAAATGAAACCTATTACACCCATAGGGTGTGATAGTGTTTTAAAATTTTGAATACTTATAGTTATTTAGGTTATTATTATTTTTGCCTTACCAAGTATTAAAATATTATTATACATCGCCGATTGGGCAGTGACAATACTTAGAGAAGGATTTATTATATTAAAACTATAGGTGAGTTTATTTACCTATTGTGTTGATAAAATAAAAATGTAACTTATATCATTTTGTAACAATGCACTAGATGTCGCTAGTTAGCATTAAACAAGCATCCTGCCGCACCTTCGTAAGCTGCTGTAAGGGTTCCCAAACATAGTGTTATGAACAAAAATAAGTAAAAAATCTTGTATTCAACATTAGTAGTAGTACACGATTCACAGATCCTCCATTCATTATAGATTATCGCTCCAGTCCAATATAAAAGTGTTTAAAAAAAATGATAATTTGTGCAAGATACACTAAAATATTTCTTTAAAACATAAAAAAAGTATTGATAATTTTTACTACTAAAACACTGTTTATTTTCCTTCTTACACCTAACACAATATTTTTATTATTATTGCAGTTTTTTTGACGCTTTTTATAGCTCAAAACTTGATATTCATAATGATTCATATTTCGAAAATGTGTTCTAAAATAATCGGTTCTTAAGAAAATCCATTTTCATAAACTCGTAAATTCGACGGCTACTAAGTTGTAGATAACTAACTACGTTCTGGTAGCGGTCGTCCGTTCCGGATTTCTGAGATTTATTCATCGAATCTGCGGATGGAGAATATTTCGGTTGCAGCGAGATTAATAGTTCACCTGCGCACTGTGGATTTCTTCCAGGAAGACCGAACGGCATTGCGTACAGGAAGCACCAGGCGTAAGGTGGAAATTTCAGTTTAAACTCACATTTATATCTCCGCACTACGATTCCCAGTTTTAGAGAATAAATATTTAGCGTTCACATAAATAGGTATCTGCCTGGGCCTTGAACCAAGAGCACTTTGTTTCTTATTCATCGTTACTATCGACCAAACCATTGGATTTCCTCCATACAGATCAAAAAATCACTCATTACAGATACAGTCTATTTTGTAGATAAAATTTATTAACAAAAAATAAATAAATTCTGAAGCGTTCATAGCCATGTATAGTGTCGATCCTATTTATAAGTGATCGACAGATTTAGCAACTGGAAGCAAGTCGTAATCGGAATATGACGTCTGCTAATGTTGAGGCAGGGGCAGCTCTAGCTCGTGTAGCGCCTGTGTGCAATGAAACCCTGACGCCACCTGGGCTTGACCCCCCCTCCCCCCTGTCTATCTTACATACATGAAATAAGGTTCATTTCGAGTTGTAACAAAATGTTCGAAAAAGAATCCGCCCATAGGGCGCTCGCGTTTGATAATTGGCCGCTTCTGTTATATCATTGTTGTACCATGATGGTCCAAGACGATGCTCTTAGCCGTCTCAGGGTCTCAGGGAGCGCCGCGCCGTGGCGACGCCCGTGTGCATTGCTCACCCTGTACTATAGGTTAAGCCGCCCCTGTGCTGAGGTGAAGGACATTGTGTTAAAAAACTTCTTATTTCATGAGGGCGGTGGTGGCGAAGTTTACAAATGAAGCTTTTCATGTTGATGTAGTAGGTATGTTCATTTCGTACCTCGTTGACAGCGTATCCATCTTCTGCTTTCACGTCAAGCGAAGATTTTTACAATAGGTACCTACAATACAATGTCTTTATTTATAAGTTTCAGTTCAATTTATTTCATGAGCAGTCAATAATGAGATAGATGTTTTAGGCTATGATGATGTTCACAGCTAATTCAATGCATTTTAAGCGACTTCGATAAAAGGAGGAGGTTCTAAATACGTTTGTATTTTTTTGCGTTCTTCATAACTTTTTACTGGATGTACAAATTTGGATGATTTTTTTAAAGGTGGTGCTTATTAAGTAGGTAGTCACATATTAATTTTAGTGACATCTGACTTATGACTAGTAGTTTTTGAGTTATCCCTAATGATATATGACTTCAGGATCAGAATATTTAATACAGCGTATTTAATTGAAGTCAGCTCTTTTCTTTTGTTAAAAAATTATTGAATAACATAGAAAAAAGATAAAAGTGTACTGTAGTCTAATTGAAAACATAGTATACTGTAGTCATACAGTAGTAAACAGTAGTAAACAGTGTATACTGTAGTCTAATTGAAAACATTGTCCTTGTTTTGAGGTTGCTTAAGACTCGCTGCTTATAGAAATTAATATAATGGGGACGGTAGTAAGAGAGGCAGATAGGTATAATGATCTTAGGAGGTAATGTAATGTACTGTTTCGATTGAACTAGGTGGTATTAGGGCCCAGAGCTTACAAAAGAAGCATCTGGGTGTGTGTTTTATACGTCCTTCATTAAAAAAAATGTTGAACATTCACGCCACGATTTTGTGTCTAATCCTCGTGCAGAGGTTATACTAATCTACTCTGTAATGTTCCAATTTCAGTATATTTATTGCCAAAGTAAGAAAGTACAGAGAAGAAATTAAGCAATTAATCGTGACTTTCTACAGAAACAATTACTCTATATTTATCTACACGTCTGCTTCGCAATTTAAGCTTCTCCAAAGCAACGATTAAGGGGATCTGGCAGGTAAGCGAAACAGATTTTCTACGGCGTTAGGACGACTTATTTTCAAATTTGGTTCACGTAAATTTCCATTAACTTGAAAGCCGAAAAGCATTGTTTGTTGTCACATAAAGTTTTTCCTTTTAATAGGGACGAGCATGGTTTGTTAGGGACATAAAATCTATTCTCATTTTTGTCGGATATAGGATCCGGGGTGATAAAATCAGCGATCAAGTTTGAGTCAATATAAATATTGGATGTTCTGTGGCTATAGATTTTTTAAATACAGGGATTTAAAAGTACGAAAAGGAATTAAAGGTATAAAAACCATCGCACCCGCGAGGTTTAGATTGGCAACGTACAAACCTAAGACATAACTAACATTCAAAACGTTATAAATCGATTTGTCAATGATATCAGTAGATGTTAATGTTGGAGCCGGAGGAAATAGGTACATATTTCAGGTTGGTACCTACCGTGTACCTAAAGTGTAATCTTTTCATGTGAAACGTCTTTTCATGTGATACGTTTTCGGTTTCGGGGATTTCATGAAAATTTAATAATAGATAGGTAGGTACTTATTGCATTACTCAGAATATTGGACTACGTAATTGGATAATACTTTTTGTACTGTTATTAGTTCTATAAAATGAAGAAAATTATTAGCCAACAGAAATGCTTTAATCGGTAGATTTAAATGAATTCATTCAAGGCAGTCGATTATAACTTTTGAATGCTTAAGTAGGATAAATGATCATTGATACAATTTGAATAGAAAATCTTGGTAATTTTCTCGACAGCTGTCTATCTTACTAGTCGATAAACAAGCAGACGAGCGACATGATAGTAAGTGGTCACCATTGACCCTGGAAATTGAAAAAACGAAGGCACTACTGATGCGTAGAACATTTGAATCGGTTAAGAGAGAAGAGAGGAGAACTTTAGTAGATAGTTCTCCTACTGGCTTCTAGTCGGAACACGATTTATCGTGTGTCGGCTGTCGTAAGAGTAGTGGGATATGGGTGGCTTTCAGTGAAACATAATAATGCCAGTAATAATATTAATGGCTTATTAATTAGCTATATTGATCATCAAAGATCAATCAAGGCTCTAAACAAAAACTCAGTTACTGGGGAACCCTAAAAATTCCACCGGTTTGACATAATAGTCTTAATAATAAAGTATTGGTATTTTATATTCATAAATTCAGTAACATATGAATGATTGTTCTTTACATTTACGAGTTGCTTCATGCAGTAGCCAGTATTAGGTATATTATATTCTGTAATAAAGACCTTACGATTTTAAACTTAATTCATTGTGGATTGTGTAAATTTTATAATGTTAGTAGTGATCACGATCTATACCGATATGTCATACTTTGTTGTATTTGAAATTTATATGATGAAATTTATAAGTTTAGCATTGGCATTGATTTCATTTGCAATACGGAATCTGGACACAAGCTACAGCAGCGTTGATTGGATATAATAAAGATTTTTATTTTATAACTAGTGGCCGCCCGCGACTTCATCCGCGTGGAAGTGGTGTGGTGAGCATTTCCCTTCACTGCTCTGCTCCTATTGATTGTAGCGTGATGAAAAGTATACTATAACCAGCCCAGGA
>DWJN01001345.1:0-18353 GCA_018248895.1 Carystus phorcus
ATAGCTAGCGAGTTTAGTCGTCCGCAGGCCACGGAGCGATCGAGACGTGTCGATCGGGGGTGGATTTTCAAGTCTGAACTGACAGTTGTGTGTGATATTTGTATTCAGAGGATGTGTTGTGTTTGAATACGATGTTCGGTGAAACTCGTATGAGTAGGTGCACGGTGTCCCTCGGGTGAAGGGATGCACTTGCGAGCTTTGTTGTCCGAACGCGCCGGCATGAAGGGACAACCGGTCTGGTAAGATCATGACACTCACATGTAGATTAGAAAGCCCTCTCTTATTGTTAAGCCGTTAACTTGTCATTATTTACGTTTTATTCCGGCTTACTGTTCTCTATTAACATTCCCTTGCCGCTAGCGTTTATTACTAACATTATCTTAAACTGTAATGTTGATAAGAAAGTAAGACAATTTTAAAATTATTTATTTTAGTTTTTTATTCAACGTGTCTTAATTTTTATTTTTATTTGAGCCTTTCTCTACTTAACTCCGTCTTATATTGACTCTACAGTTTAATTATAGACGATATGTTTTCTTCGTTTGAAAACTTTTTATAAAACTGCTTGCTTTATAGTAAGTTAATGTATTAATTGTTTCTACAGGTACGTCGCTAAGTGTGTGTTACTATTTAATATTCCACAAGTTCACATTTAGATTGAAATCAGCACGCGAGCGTCGTATTGATGCACGATCGAACTGAAAAATAATTATTTGTTACTCAATTGCACTTTACATAATGAGAGGTTGTGTTTAACTATAGACATAAAGTTCTTTGTGGCAAAATAATTATCCAGATCTTTATTGAAGTACACTAAGAAATTTATATCGTTGATATTAAATTAATAAATAAATTATCGAATACAAAATTAATAATAAATGTAAAATTCATTTGTATGATAATCTCAATATTTCCAAATTATTATTTTTAAAACTTAGAAGCATATCCTAAATGACGTCCGAATACAAAACGATGAACATCATTTTGATCGACAAAAACTATTCTGCATTTTCAACCGACCTTACGGCCTCATTCGATCCTTCGAAGAACTCGACTTAAATCTCTGTTATTTTAATTTGCAAAAAACCTGAATTTAATTTACGATTTTAAAATTAAAGTCTGCGATATGATAGATATATGTAGATAATATGATTTCGTCCAATTTCAACAAATTAATTAGTCATCATGTGGGAGACAATATTATTCTTGTTATAATTAATCGGTGGAAAACACAAATATACAACAAAAAATATTGTAACAATAAACTGTAGTACCTACAGATTCAAATATAAAAATGAAATCCTAATATTCATCCATAAAATCTCAGACACGAAGCTGATATCTACATTAAATCTGCATTATCATCGTCTGTCTTCAATAACGTTAAGAGCCTATAGCTCAATAGGAGGCTAAGGTTCACCCTCACCGGGACCACAGAGGGCCATTTTTCTAGGTCTCGGTCGACTAATGAATATTTTATTAGGTATATAATTGGTACCAAATTTCGCGTTGTCACAGCAATAAAGTTACAATTTTTGTTCTGTTTAAAGTCGACAAACGAGCAGTCAAGCCATGTGATCGTATGGTAACCACTGTCCATGAAAACCAACAACATAAGGCATTACCAATGCGGTGCCGGCCATGAATGATGAAAATAAAGAATGGTAGACTAGCTCTCAGGCTCCCAGTCGAAACTTGAGTCGTTAGGTCGCTGACTTAGCAAAAAGGGTGGTAGATAGCCAGGCGGAGTTTGAGGACGTTTGATGGATGACTTAACATAGGCTTGAGATAGATAGGCGGGCTTTAAGGATAGATAATACTATCTATAATTATAATATTGTAAAGCTGAAGAGTTTGTGTTGATTTGGTTGAACGCACTAATCTCAGAAAGTATTAGTTCGAATTAAAAATATTTTTTTATGTTGGATAGACCATTTACCAAGAAAGTAAAAAGAGTTTAAAGTGTTAAGTATTAGTGACGAATGTTACAAAAACGGGACAAATGCCCCAAAGTGGCACGAAATTCGCCGGCTCTACTAGTCAATAACAATATTTTAAGATATCTTATCCTTGATGTAAAAATCTTGTTCAACTGTATAAATTTATCATCGCTAAAAAAACTGTTAAACAAGTCCTGACGTGTTAAATTCGCTTATCAGTACTAAGTTTGCCGAAGCTATCAATTTACGTCCTAAGATGCTCGGCCTCATTATATTCTCCGCTTCATAACCTTCTGATACCCAACAAATTTTTAAGGACTTCGTCGACACTGACAAGGGTTTGACAAATTTACTCTTTCGTTAAACTATTGTCTACCACAATCTGGAGCAAAATTTTGACATAGCTCGAGGCCTTCAATGTCTCGAACAACGCGTAATGAGGCCAAATGTACTACAAAAACCCCATTAACAAAGATTCGGAATGGCGAGGGATGAGTTCCGAACCTTTAATACATAAAAAGTTACAATGAATTCTAACATTCCTAAATCTTATACAATGTATCCCCATTCTAAATTATCTATTTATTATCAAAATGTTAATTCCATTATATCTACACATTCGGAGGTTACTATTTATACATATAAATTTATTTTTCTCCAAGAAAAATGAGGGCTAGTAATTAAATGTATTTTATTTGTAATATAGGAGAAACAACGTATATTATTACTCATAAAAAAATCTAATAAACAATAGATAGAACTCTAATAACATTTGTCTTCTAACCTATAATTTTCTATTTCACACGGCCTATAAACTAATAGGGCCTTTAGACCGATTTGTCATTATCATTGTAAAAGCATTACACGCCATTGTTGAGTATACAACTGTACACATTGTACGTCGTAAATACAAATATGTACATTTTATTCATATACGGCGAATATTGTGATGAAATTGGGCAGCAATATCTGGCGACCCATTTTCAGAACACAAATTGTCAAGTGCATTGACCTATTCACAAATGTTGTTGACTACGGAGTTATAACTACTACTAATTAAGATTTCAATTGTACTTCATTTTATCTACTAAATAAAAATGATAAATAAATAAGTAATAATTAGAATTCCCTGTGTCGTGGGTACAATGGACAACACCGAGAAACAAGGGCACACACCCAGATCGAAACAAATAATTCAAATTTCAAATCTTCTCCATCATTCAAATTTCTGCTTCGCTGGGAAACGAACCCAGGATACTTCGTCTTCTTGCGTATTCTTTGCGAAATATTGGTGAAATTGTATCAATCTATTTGTAACCATCCAGTGATTAGTGACAAATATATTCTTCTAAAGATGCGATACACTTCTGTAACACTAAGAGACTATTACGCATAGTCAATAATATACAGTGTGTACAATATAATTCATTAATGACATATTCTGCTTGAAATGGAATATCAACAGAAGTTAACCTTACGATAGTAATGGTAGCAGATAAATAAATATGTTATACTTCATACTTATAAGTTCTTCTCTTATTAACTTCTCCCTCTTATAATTACCGTTAATGTTATTTCGTGCATCGGTACGTAGATCGCCACAAAGCGTAATCACCATCCGTTCATCTCAACTGAAACTGCATAAACGTCTTTAGTATTACATATATGGTTGATCACTTACCACCAGGTGGTCAGTTCGTATGTCAGCTAATAACAAAAGCTCATCGCTCTATTTCCACACCGTTATCTAGAGTAACATCGAAAATGTAGAGCATGAATAAAGCTAAAAATAGAGCCATATTTATACCCGCCAGGCCGCAAATGATTCATTTAAGAGCTGAGGCTTCACAGCGCTACAATGCAACAATTTTCTGCCACCGGAGCCCTGAAACAATGCCATTGTGTGGAACCCTCTTCGCGACTGATTGAAGTTGCTTGTATAACGTCTCTCGTAATAGATACTCATTATTATATTATTAATATCATTCACAGAAAACTTTTATACATAATTAAGCTTTGTCATACATAAATATTTACACAGGGTTAGATAGGGAATTTTAGAACAAGAGCATGTTTATTGACAACTTAAGTCCTTCCAATTTACCTTACCCAGAGGACATTCGTGTCCTGTAATTCAGGTTCTTCACAAACCTATTTCAAGCAATACTCATATCGATCTCTAGGAGCGATAATTATGACTTGTATATAGCAATATAATCTAAGAATAGTCTAAGAATCGTATTATAGGAGCAAAATAAATGGATTTTATTATATTATATTACCTTCCTGTATGTTAATGTCAAAGTTTGGTTTATTTATGTAAATCTTAATGACCACAATACAAATATATCATAGAACAAAAGCCGAGTTTAATGCTCACTGCGATTTCTTCCAGCTAACCAAACTTTCTTCTAGCTAATAAGGCCAAAGCAAAATACACGAAGATAGGTATGATAAAGAAATGGTATATTTAAAATTTTGTAATTAGCACAGATATTGTTATTGACGGTATAAACGTCTTCAACAATAAGTATAAACAAGAATATAATAGGAGGAGGATAACGAGAATGTATAAAGGAGAAATATAAAGAATATATTACGAATCTATATCGGGTTCAACGTCGAGTTCACACCAGTTTACGTAATACTTTGCCTCGATACTGACTGATAGTTACAAACAAACAATGCTACCGAAATACGGTGTAAACAACTTCGAACAAGCTACGAAAATGTTATTTTATTTTAGTCTCCCAAAAGCTTCGTTATTGTCACACAAATATCTGATAAACTTTTTCAGGTGAATCAGATTAAAAAGGTAATTTATATGACTGATATCATCTTCAATTATTTAAAGGGTTAGGATGCTCACGATTTTTGATGCGACTCCTTGCAATTAGGTCAAAATATCGATATAAACTCATACTACAGAAACTATTAGTGATTGATTGCATTTTAAATATCAGTTTGAATGTTTTGAAATTTAACTAGTATAATATAAACTATAATATTAATATTGTAATTCATGGAACTAATAATAATGCTATTAGGGACAATTACACTAACGTATTGGGAGATCACCTGTAATGTTAGTAGTAAGCTATGGAATAAATAATTAAAATAAAATAAATATCTCCAGTATAATAATAAATAAATAAATTATAAATAACGCCACACACTCATAGCCCCCACACTAAGATACCCCGTGTCGTGGCATGTACAACACAGAAACAAATTTACACACACCCAGACCGAGAACAGAAATTTAAACTAATCATTCAAATTTCCGTCTCATTGGGAATCGAACCCAGAACCCTTCGAACGGCGGTCCGGTAACCATTACGCCACGCGGGTTGACGTTCAATACACCAAATCATTTTCGTTAAAACGCTATACCCCTATTTATACTTAGTATAAATCCTGTTATCTTATACAAACACATTAGTCACGTCTCGAATGAAAGGTGAGAATGCCAACTACATTATATAAGAACTCTATTGTAGATTATATAACTAAAAGTTCCATTTAAGAAGTCAAGGCAAAACGTTTGAACAGTTCTCAGCACCTCATGTCGAATTGTATCTATTGCGATCCAATAGTGTCTTAGATAAGTTTTGTAACGAGTATTGAAGAGAAGCTTTTGTGATTACGAAACTGGGTTGCCTCAAAATGCGTAAAGTCAGCAAAAGGTTCGCAACATCATTAAAACCCTCCATTGCTGACTGCTAATGTACGTTACACATATAAACTGCTCCGCTTTGCTTTTTTATGAAAGGTACCTTGTTTGCATGAAAAATAATAATAACGAAGTATATTTTAATTAAAAATAAATGTTACAATAACAGTTCTTTAAAAACGATGCAGTGAAAACTAAATTGTTGTAGCATTTCAGCATTAGTTGAGGTCTACAAACCCCAGTATCCGTTATTCTATGTACCCTAAATTGTTAGGTATTTCGCTCGTACTTACTTGCAATTTTAAATGATGATAGTAAAAAATAGCTACCAACTTACGCACACACATGCGCTCAAACATTCATTCTCATATTATTCGATGTATAGCGGATTGAAATAATAAGTAGAAAAATAAAAGAAAAATTAAATGTAAATGAAACAAAACTGATAGGAGAAACTATATAAAATAGCGACTAAAAGAGCAGTAGTTATAACTTCGATAACAACGAGTAACTCTTTGAAGATAACCGTAATGAACAATGAACGGTTAACACGGATAGCGGATAGTAACCCCAATGTACGCGTCTCAAAAACCGCTGTTATTAAAACACTCCCGCTAATTACATACGGTTCGTGTAACGGTAAACTTGGTTACCGATAGGGTAAAGTAATCACATGAATCATCAGACAAACTCACAGATTTATTTTTATATAAATGGATATCGGAATAAAAAGTCATAACATAATATCAACAATAACATTTCACAACTAATTTCCCTCAATCAATTTATTTATACTTAGCGTTTACTAGCAACATTTATCAAGAACAAATTTATGTATTTTTTTAATTAATTGATACAAATATTGTATTACTAACGACCGCGTGGCGCAATGGTCACCATGCCGGACAACCGTTTGTAGGGTCCTGAGTTTGAAACCCAGCGAGGCAGAAATTTCAATTATGAGTTTTAATTTCTCTTCTGGGTTTGAGTGTCTCTTTTTGTGTTGATCATGGTGCCTACGACCCGTTAATCCTAATATAAGAGCATAATAGCGGTATTTATAACTATACAAATATACACTTGAACTTATGATATTACTATAATAATTATTACTTTTATATTAGCGAATTTGATATGTTATGCTGCAACATGAAAAAACAGTTTTTATTACCAACCATCCTCCAATCCATATAGACACACATCAAAATTAATCCAATCGTTTAGGAGAATTTCAGTGATATACACACAAACAGAAGAATTATATATTTCAAACGTTTATAACAATATCGGACGGTTAAGAACGCCAGTACAATATGAGGTAAATATAAGGTAAATATATAAAAATAAGGTGTAAACCACGATTATCAAGTATAGGTTTATCTTTCATAATATACTTTAAGCCAAGGTTTATTTTACCTGGTCTAATAGAAGTTTAAACCGGTACTTTGCTAGTCCACGTTTTGAATAAGGCCGAATATTTCGTTCCTACTACATTTGTGAATTGTGAACGAGAATTGTAGGCCACCCGTGTCAACGTATCTCTCTTAGTGATCTGATTGATATAAAGGTGAGTCAAAGTAAACAATTTTTCGTCAGTCACTGAACAGTACCATTAGTTGATTTGTTCAATGTGTTATGTTTGCCGAAAGTATTAAGGCTTATAGGAAAAGTTTGCTGAAGCATAAAAAGGTGAGCTTTCTTTGTACACCTTTATTCTAGTTTGATTTCAAATGACGTCACTTTTACTGGATGTATTGATCTGGATGAATATTTTTCTATTCCTAAACTGGTGCTCGTGATGTAGTAGTATGTGAATTATTGTACATACATGTTCCGGATTACTGGATGAATATATTCTATCTACTTATTATTCATTTTATTATTTTCTCTATAAAGTATATATTAATTTCTCCAGATTAAAATCACCCCGGAGGAAGAGGGGACTTTCTTAACACTAATTTTCTTAAGCTTAATTAGAAAGAATTTAAAAAATGTAGTTCCATAAAAATTTGGGCGACATCTGACGAGTTGTTTTTGAGTTATCCCTAATAATGCGTACTTACTTGATTTCTATGAATTCGTAAATCGGGTTATTTAATCGGGTGTACTTAATTGAGGTTGGTTTTTCTTTTGCTTATTGACAAAGAGATTTTTCTAATAACCCTCCGTGAATTTTATGTTTGCAAAAACGAACAACATTCGAATCATTAGGAGTGTTAAGTAAAATGTACTCTTGTTAATAGTAAAAGGTTTTATGGCCCATTTTAAACTGTTCAAAGAATCCCTAAAATGTTATTTTTATTTCCGCTATTTATTTGTCTAAATATTTAAATTAAAAGAACATTACTTAAATAATCTGTCAAAACTTTACTATGACGTCACTCTCACTTCGGTGACGCCATTTTAGAGCCGACCAATCCCAAGCGTTTTATTTCAGGTTAGAAGTATAATAAATAAGATATTTGTTAATTATGAACTTTTTGGTAAATTATAGATTTTATCTACAAATTACTTTAGACTCGCCCTACAAACACGCCAAGAATAGTTTAAATCTAATGTTTTTGCGAGATGCTTCACCAGACAGACAATTCAACGTTTCAGACAACAACTTTCCTTAAAAGTAGAAAAAAATCAATCAATGTATGTAAATTATTCAATATACAGATTTGGCCAAATTACATTTTTATTATTAATAGTTTATTGATGTTTATAAATTATTTTTCATTCAAATAGCCTGATCTATAGAACTTTCTATTACAGAAGGGTTGACAGTCACGTTGAAGTAGCCATCCGTTATAACACACGTTTTAGGTGACCCGATTCGACCTCGTAATACTCCAATTTGCTATAATAGAACACCTGCTACGAAAGGGTCTGAATATCAAAATCGTTCTGTGTAAATTTCTTTCACGTTATTCAGTTAATGGTTAGGCCACAATTATGGGCATAGAGCCGTCCCTGCATTTGGGGTTAATGGTGAGAAGCCTTTATAACTTAGATATGTGTGACACTCTTGTGAAATATAAAAAAAGATTGGACAAGTGTATACAAAAGCTTAATAATAATTCTTGACATAAGGGAATTTTTTTGGAAATTCAGTAAATTAACAGCACTTGATAGGTTTATTTTCTATAACTCTACTGTATTTGTATAATTATTCAAATTCCATAGAATAAATATAATAACAATGAATCATGAAAAAAAAGTAATTAAAAAAAATTGTTAATCGAATGTGAATCCTAATAAATTTTAAAATAATTATATTTTATAATAAAACACGCATCGTTCAATAAATGCGCTCCATTTATCCGTAGTATAATACTTGAAAGATATTTATAATACGTTCACGCGATATTTTACAACATAAAAACCGCGTCGATCAATAAAATGCATCAAATCGAGATTAGATCGAGTGAACGATCGCGGTACCGATCGTTGAACTCGAACGTGTTTTTACGGTCGAAATATTTAGTTTTTGCCAGTCTGGCGACTCTACGACTTAGTACTCTACAATCTCGACCACTTGGTCTACAAACGCGATATTAATCTTTACTCATATTAAATCTTTGAGTATCTGCGATATCTGAGGCGATTGAGTCCACAAAGGACGTATTTCAGCGTGGATCTATTACGTGTTTTTCTTGCAAAAAATCATCACACCCACAAACAAACAAATCTCTTACAGCTAGTTTATTTCCATAACCTGGAGGTTACGTCAGCGAATATGGATCGAAAATTAAACACATTTTGGAGAACATAATAAACCTTACAGATTTCCTAAGCATGTTTGCTATCTTAAAATTTATAGGTACAGCATTTAAACCGCCCCGAAGGTTCTTCTAACAGATGACACACATTCAGACCACTAATAGCTTAGCTTAGTTCAATGCTAAAGTTGTGGTTCTATACACACGTTATTCTAGAACCGTGTCAGTCGAACCAGCTAGTGCATCGTTTCTAGTTTCAGCTAGTTGGTGTATACAACAAATTTATAGTCAAAAACACGCCTTTATAGCCAGCAGTATAATTAATGGGTAATGTACTGCACGAAGTCTACATTCTATTTAAAGTTGCAGTAACTCTGGCAGCGAAAGCTGAATACCTCGATCGGTGAATTCCGTTTGCCTTCTAAGCCAAAGTTTCCTAAAATGGATTCCGTATAAAAGTAAGCTGGACCCTGCTTACTTCTACAGGATAAATAGCTTTAGATAGATAGTTAGACGTTATAAAAATTGTAAAATGTTAAAGACAAAGAAACGAAAAATGGAAATATACTTTAGAGTTACAATTTTTTTGATATTTTTTTTAACATTTCAAATAGTAACATTGTAGATGTACATAATTTTACGTAATGTTTTTTCAATATCAAGGTTTTATTGAGCATTATTGAAACAAATATTGTTAACCGCAGTTCCAAACAGTTGCAGAACGTCAATCGGCTTACAAATTCAATTTATTCGAACACTTGAATTATATATCCATCGGTAATACCTGTTTTCGTGGCAACTACACTGCGTGTCAGCATTATATAAGCACATAATATTTATAGTGTCGAAATAATGTTTGCGAAATCGACCGAACAAAGTCTGATCTCACGCGATGAATTCGATACGTTATTGTGTTTTGTATTCGGAAGCGAAATGTCTTCGCATTCGTATCGGAAATATATTAAAGCGCGCTTTCCGCGTTGTCCTTATTTGATACTGCGCTTCTAGGCAAATCGAACTAGGGACTCATAAGGATGAAGATGGTTTCAGCCAGACTATTTTAGTGTCTATTGTCTATTTTAGTTCTAGTTATTAGTTCTTCTAGTGTCTATTTTAGTGTGTTATGACGTGGGAGTCTTTAAGAGGAGAGTGAATAGGCTTTTACTAAGTTAATGCGTCCACCATCTTAGACATCCTCACCACTTACCACCGCGTGGAGTTGATCTCAAGCATTAACTTGTAATAAATAAAAAAAAACGTGTTAATTAGTGCAATGGTTACAGATCAAGCTATCAAGAAGTAAAGTAGAAGTATTTAAGTAACGAAAGGCTCAACGTCTGCTATCTTACCATACCAACAGTTACTAAGACTAACAATATTATTGTAATCCCTTTGATCGCATTGAAAAGTCAAGTAGGTATACATTAGATTTTTAAATAAATAGTAACTGCGGCTACTTTATTTCTTGAAACATATCTTAGAGCCATACTCGAAAACGGGATTTTATTTAAATTGATATATTTTTAATTGGTCACTGAGAGATTAGTGTAACAAAAGAAACATTTTTTTTTTAATTTATTATTCTACCAGTAATTATTACGGAAATTTCCATAACAACGACAATCCAATCACTAGTGCAATGTCGCACGCATCTGTATATTTCTGCAACGCAAAATGTATCAAAGAGATTTGTTAGTTATATAAATAAACACTGATAATCTGGACCTAAGCCAGTATTAATCTGACCTGGATTGTGGAGACTTCCGATGTAAAATTGAACTGAGTTCACTTTATTCTTTATCCTCAAAGTCAGTCAAATTATGAAAATACCTTTGCTTTAAAGCTGACTTATGAACGATTTCCGAATAAATTAATATTTTAGTGTTTAATAAAATTCTATGATATAAGCATATTTTTTCTATAAACAAATACCTAATCTATCTATTACGGAATCCTTCTGATACATACTGTGAAGTTGCTCCGCTTTCCTAAGCGCAGATCATTGCGTAGGCGATGAAGTCAGAAAACTGTGGCCTATATAATTTAACGGGCCCATTAACATACGCTAATATCATATTATTACATAAATAATGCATTGTTTTATTTGAGATCCTGTGCTATGAACTTTTTTTACAGTAACATTACAAAAAAACATTTATTCGAGAGCGTATATACTAAATTTATGGTAACAATAATAAATGTATAGTCGTAATATAAATAAGCTTACATACTTATTAATTGAATTGTGTTCTGAAAGGGAAAAAGTTTACATGTTGGGATTCTCAC
Source organism: Carystus phorcus (assembly GCA_018248895.1). NCBI lineage: Eukaryota > Metazoa > Arthropoda > Insecta > Lepidoptera > Hesperiidae > Carystus > Carystus phorcus. Next base: position 11,607 of record DWJN01001345.1, read on the forward strand.
TGTAAATCATTTATTATAAAGTGTGAAGTGTTGTTTGTGTAGAAGGAGTCTATTATAAGACCAAATGTCTACAAAATATGGACATATTATTATATTTTAACTCACTAGCCAATAAATTAGTACACGGCCCTTTCAAGAACATCATTACTTTCACGAAGTCTTGAAGGCAATATTAAATAGTTAATAAATGAAATTATCGTGAGCTACGTACAAACTTTAAGGACTTACTTGGCAAATTGGTAATGGAGGACAACTAAACAAAACACTTTGTGAAACATACTTTCAGCGTTGTTTGGGGTCGCGTGTTTAACGTAAATTTAAAATTATAAGTTACTTCAAAATGTTCTATAGTTAAAACCCAAGGGATTAAAACATAGGCTATATCGCAGGCTGCCACGGTCTCGACCTTCGCCCCTTGAGGTCATGGCTTTCACGCAGAACGGCTAATTTCAAAAGGAACGTCGTCTTAACCGTTCTCTTTGCACGCTACGACTTCATAAATCGGTACTATATTTCTGCGCAACACGAAAACGTTTACTGCTCATTGTATCTTATTCGATTAACAATATAGGGGTGACTCATTGATTTCTAATTCATACGAGTAGGTCTCGAGTGTAATAAGTTCCGAAGATCAAGGCTGTCATTGAGATAACGCGCGCGTCACAGTCGAAAGCATCTACACATGTATGTCATTGACTTATACTAGAGCGTATAAATGAAATGCATGAGCAAATTCACAGTTAATGACATTCGTAACAGGAGTTTGTACTGTCTAATAGTAATGATACTTTACTTTACTCTAAATGAGGTTTGATGAACCAAGTTAAAGTATTTTTTGCTAACTTCATTTTTTTCATTATGACAGTTTACAGTATGTTCGACATTAGCGGCCCATGAGTCGTAATTGAGGAAGCTTAAGTGTAGTTTTGAGGTACAATTCGTATTATCGCTGAAGTTAATCGTAACGACTGCCGTGAAGTAATATTGTTGATGATTGTTTTCCACATTTCCTTATAACTAGATTGATATATCTGAAATGATCCTGTGGATCATGAGCAACTTTAATAATATGACGCCCAAATATTTTTTCATCCAATGAATTCCAAGCCCGATTCATTTCGCCGTTTCCATTAGTGGCCCTAAGCTTTGTGATTTATTTGGCAGTGGCGGGCCGTAATAAGATGTTATCATGACAGGCCCGACCCTGAATTAAAGAATTGAAAGATCGACTCGACTTTTGGAATTCACTTGTGAATGAAATATAGAGATTAAGTTGTAAGGGCGTGTTAAGTCATCTATTTTCGTATATTTAATAATTTTCATCTACATCGGTTAAGGTTTATTCCTTATTTTTTATTTATTGCCAGCAATTGTTTGTGTAGAATCCGACTTAGTTACATGTATTGTATGTTCATTGACGAGCCTATTAATTAACCTACAAATTCCCATTTCCAACGATCAATTAAAACGTTTCTACATATATGTTTAAAACGTGTCTTCAAAGTATTTTCTTTTATTTTTTTTCTTTATAAATAACCCGTTTACCAAACGACATGAATACTAAAAAAACGAATGAAGCTATATGACAGACGGCCGTTATCTGTGCCATTTCTCTTTCTCGAGGAACAGTCTTTTATTCGCAATGTGGGTCAAGCATAGTATGGCACGCACTCTTCAGTAATAGCACTCGGAGAATCGCAAACTTTTCCTACATAGTAACTTTATGACGAAGTATTCATTCAGAACACAATAAACAAGCGGCCTGAAAAGGCGGATCAGCGGCAAGGGCGTTTCTTAATCATTTCTCCGAATCCGATGTTGCTTTGATGAGATTTTTTATGTCAAATAAGGAACAAACACAATTTAACCGAAAAAAGAGTCCGTCCATAATATATGTATGTTTTTCAAATCAAAAGCATCGCTGACGCGTATAAATTTGTATTAAGTTACTAAAGCAAGCCACTAAAGCAATTTCGTTAATTTGTTATTTATTCCTAAGAGTGAAGCAATACATATATTTTTAAATCACAAAGAAAAATAGCAACGTAAGTGTTTACGGCTCTGGTGTTACAAATAGGTTTTTACTAGACCTCACCAGACTCATAAATAAACATCTAATTTTATTCGGAAATATTCTAATAATCTTTGAGAGAAGTAATTTAACAAATGACCCTTTGTCGGCTATTAACGAATACGAGTAAGTAATTAAGGTATATCGAGAAACATTTCAAAATCTAAATCGCTGCTTATTAAACATAAACAATTTAAATCTTGTCGTTTTGCCCGTGCCCCTTGTCGCAGTGTCCTTGAACACGGCCAGACCCTGCATTTGTACGGCTTGACTACTACATATAATGAGCTGGTTATATAATGCTTATAACACGAGTGGATATTGAATCGACGTACCGAATCGGATTAGTAACTAAGCTATCAACAGCTTACATTGCCAAAATAATATCCGACTGTATATTACGTCACTAATGTATATCCGGTAATCGCATCGGAAAAAAACGAAACTTCATATCGTTTATACTTCTTAGACGCACTACAAATAACAATTTATTCACTCTCTACTTGAAGACATTGTAATCGAACGATAACAAAATATATATATATAAGTTTAATACATATTTCTAGTTATATATCATTTTTTTTAACATATATTACTTTTACGATTTACAATATATGTGACAGCGCTTAAAAATGGCATGCGTCAGCAATAAGTGACTAAACTTGCGTAATACTAGTAATAGCGCATTTCAACAGATACCCATTAATTAGTACTCTACAAATTGGTTTTAAAATTTGATACAGTACATTACGAGTTTAAAATATGGATACAGTCAGATATTCTTAGCAAAATTGCTCTCAGTGGGCGTAGAAAGTATCATGATGGTTAATAAAACACTGGAATAAATTATATTTTCTGTTTAACTATTTATAAAGAAGAAAAATGTTCGGTTATCGCTTAGTTTGTTAGTTTTTACTTCTATTTCTATTTAGCTATTTTATTTTAATTTTGCTGCACCGAAGAATTAAAATACTAGATTTCGCGAACGCGAAAACTTTTCCGTTTTATATAAATTTGACAAATTTCCATTTTTTCTACTCAGTTTGCTACATACATATATAAGAACAGATTTCCTTTAGTCTATATCAACATATACTAGGGTTTACTCATTATTTCTTGTTCACCACGAGGCGCCCATTCCGAAGAACAGTAATAATCACTGACGTTATAATTAAGAATCAACATTAATCTTATGGCATAATATGAAATAATCATATTTTAATGTACATTTTTGAGATACCTTAACAACTTTTATTTCAAGCTAATTATTCCCAAATTTATTAATTATCATCAATCTACCTGCAAATTAAGTCGATTTCACGGTAGAAATAGCAAATCTTCTTGTGAAAATTAAAGAAGACTCTAGAGACGATTTGCGATAAACCTTCATTCCGCTGTAATCCGCAGTGAAAAATTCTAGCTTATTCGGCATAAAAGTTGCTGCGCAGGAAAATAAATCTAAAGCCTCTCGCTGCCTGCCGTATTTTTTACCGGAAAATGTAAGAGTGCAGTGGAAAATTCGAGTGTAGTGTAAAGATCTCGCATGCAGAGATGTTAGAGGTTCATCTACTGCATATTTCTACTTCAACTACCCCAATTTCACAACCTTGTAGCATACAAAGTATTTTTACCGCAACAAAATTGTTATATTAACCTTCATTCGACATCACACATTTTTAACATTATATTAGTTTTCAGCACGTAGGTTTCTTTTCAAATTATTTTTTGTCAAAGCAATCTATAATTCATATCTAATTTGCTTCATAACACGACATATCTTTCGATGTTACTTAATGACAGATGTCATATTAACTTTGAAATAAATATAATCTGTCGTCATCGGGCATCGTTACATCTCATAATGGACCGGAAGTGATCATGATGAACGAACATTTTGAACGACGTCGCCGCGTCGGCCATTTTGTATAACATTAAATGGCTTGTAATAAACAACATCAGCGAATTCGTTATGCTATTTATTCGCATATTGTGGTCTCGATGTATGATAAAGTTTAAATAAAAATTTAATTTATTAGTGAACACTGCAAGTAGTTATTTTTTAAGAATATATTTATAACTTCTGAGCACTGTTGCGATGTGGATTTATTATTATTCCTTGCTTTTAAAGAATAAATAGAACCTATTATGTTAAAATAACACGCCTATATAATAACTAAATTATAGTAATAGCGTACTGAAAAACGCTCCGTAGGGTGTAGTAAATTAAGTTTAATTTTATAGGCCACAAAAGCATAAATATGCTAAGGAAATTTAAGTACCTGTGAAGTCCCATCGCTCATTTTACTACGTAATAATAATCCAGTATTAATTAAAGTAAAATGGCATATAAATACAGACACGTACAAAAAATATAATAGTACCGTTTTGTACTCAGACCCTAGTAGGTAGGTAGGTAATGTTAAGCTGACCATATAATATACAATTACTGATTATTAAAAGTAGTTGTAATGACTATTTTGACATTGCGACCGGGGCGCCATCTGGATGGCGTGCAGAGAACGATATACAAAATAATTATGGCAGAAAAGGCCCAATTTTTTTAAATTAAATATTATTATGACTGTAATAATGTATTAAATAAGCATAAATACATACCTATAACTGGAATAACCATGAATTGAGTTTTAGTTTAATAGTAGGTATTATCAAAGCCATGGTTTAAACAAATAAAAATTGTATTACAGAGCACTATAATTAATTTCTATTACGATTCCAATTCCTTAAGTCATTATTACTAACACAGCAAGCGAGTTACATGAGTAAATACCCCTGTAGAAAACAAACTTACTTATACAAACAAACAATTGCTTGAAAGCATTAAAATATATTATTTAGATAATGTTTATTGTCAATTTAGCCTTTGCTCTATCGATAAGCTGTAATATTGTGATAAAGCGGCAATTACGTGCGTAAATACATTGCCTTCTTAGACATGCTTCTAACAGCCGACTGAAAACGACTAAGCGACTAACGACTTTTATAACCGCTTCAAAACATTTCTACGATAACTTTGTTTAGACTGTACACTCATAACTGTGAGTTTATTATTATTAATAATAATATATGTATATAATTATTATTCTGTCTGCCTGTCTATTTGTTTCGGCTAATCTCTGGAACTGCTGGACCGATTTGGACGGTACTTTCACTGGCAGATAGCTGATGTAATAAAGAGTAAAGTAAGCTACTTTTATTTTAGAATCGTAAGTCATCGTAAAATCTGCAAAGATTTTGTTAAATGCGACGCAGACGAAGTCGCCGGGCACAGCTAGTAATTAATAAAAAAACAGCCTAGCACGGATTAACATTAGATATTGTCAGTCGCGTGTCGATCAGTATGTATGACATGTGCCGTTTTGTCATTGGTTTCACATATTGGATTTGCCACTAACGAAGACCATTCCGTGTGTTATATATACACAGCGCGTGTAATATGTGTTGCGTAGTAAAACATATTGACATGCATGTATTAAATGATTAATATTAATGACAACACATAATTAGGTACAGAAATATTGTTATTCTGTGACTTTAACTATTTAAAATTTGATATTGTTGAAATTTTAAATGGGTCTCTGCCTTTCGTCATAATATGTTGCTTTCTTTTATGTTTATAGAATAGATCTTCTCATGATGTTTTCCCTTAATTGAAATCGTTAATTATTCAATTTATAATACAACGATACATTTTCTTGCGTAAAGACTGAAATCTATACTAAATTTAAAACCTATAAACTACATTGTTATTATGCTTCCTTTAATATTTTTAATTTGCTATTTACACAAAATATTATTTTATTGAATAAACATACAGAAAATTGTATTAGAAAACGGGTTAAAATTTGTATATACAGCTTTGGCAATTGGGGTTTGGAATTGGGTATTTTTTTTCGCCTTACTGTCCGTATTCTGTTTCAACATCGCGTGGAAATCACTTTAAAGTTTTAAATGACAGATGCCTAGTATTTATAATTTTGATATATCACAGGTATAGATTAGGATGGGTACTGTTAACCCTGGTAGATTAGTTTCAGGAGTTATAAGAGATATAAGTTCGTATTTAAAATAGTCGATTTGTAAAAATAAATAGCATACAAATGCCATTTGTTTATGTTCGAGTGAAAAAATTAATTCGACTAAGGTTTCGCGCCTTTGGACAAAACTGATTCACATAAATAAAAAATCCTCGAGTTTTGCTAGAAATTCAATTAAAAATGCTCGTCTATAAACAGAGCCATTATATACCGTCACTTGCACCCCCTCAAGATTCAATTAATTCATACTACACCCTTTAAAGACACCCTCTGGCATTTATCAGGACTCTGATATTTTGAAACGTTTATATTGGAAAATATTCGGTTTATTTAAGGCTAGTTTTTGCCTTCACTCCATTAAGGGCCCACTACTGAGCTCGAGTCTCTCCACATCACTCAGAAGATCTTGAGTATCCTCCACCAAGCTGCTCCAGTGCGGAATGGTAGAAGGGTTAATGGCCAACCCAAGTATCATGGCTTGAGGACTGTTATTTACCATAACTACCGGGACCGAAGACTTAACGTGCGCCCCAAAGCACGAAAACTCAAGAAATGTTTGCCACTAGCGGTCACCCATCCAGGTACCGACCGCGCCCGCAGTTGCTTAACTCTGTCGATCGC
>DWJN01001346.1:0-18351 GCA_018248895.1 Carystus phorcus
CACCCCCTGATAGTTATTTTGGAAATATATTTCATGTACAGAATTGACCTCTCTAGAGATTTATTATAAGTATAGATTGTTTGTTACTGTGCTGTAGCTATACTATCAGTAACATTATAATACATATTTATTAAAAATATGGATTATTCATGTAATTGTACACAACTGATTCGCTTGTCAGAGAATTTATTGTACCAACTAGGTGACAGTCACAGTCAATGAATGATTGATATAAATTTACATAACTTCTTCATTTGTTAACCGATTTAAATGAAAAAAAAACCACTAAATGTTAATGCTCATCACAATATAAACCTGAGAACTGCATTCAAATCGGATAAGCTGAGATTAGTGTGCACAAACATACAAACAAAATGAAAAAAACATTGTTTTGGGTTCTCTTGTGTACATAAAGGCCTCCCATTACGAATTATTAAATATACATATTTGCCATGTATAGACAGCGAATTATGACAGTTTTATTATATGTACAGATTATAGCCTTAGCTTATAACATTCAGCTTTACTACTTCTATATCGAACATAATTTGACGGCCCACGTGGCGCAATGGTCACCACGCCGAATCACCGTCAGAAGCGTTCTGGATTTGATTCCCAGCGGGTCACAAATATTAATGATCAATTTAAATTTATGGTCTCGATTGGATGTGTCTCCTTGTTTTTGTGTTGTTTATGGCATCCACGAGACAGGGATTCCTAGTGGCTATGAGCGTGTATGGTTAGTTTTTTTATTTTATAATTTGAGCACTCGTTTTGCATGTGATAGCATTTTAAAGTAATACCGCTTTTCATGTTAAAGAAAATTATTACAGCCGCGGCCGTTATATAAATTTAAGTAAAGATGTCCTGAATGGAATCGTTATGTCAATTTGAATCTGCCGATATCATTATGTTATCGATCGTGGGATATTTATAAACTCGTAAGTACTCGTAACTAAGCACTTACGTCTTTCGAAGAGGACGACATTCGACATCCGTCGCAGGATGTTTGCCCCACGTCTTGGTATTATGATGTCGACAGGAAAAACAAACCTAGATCGAGAGGTGTGCAAATCACTATCTAGCTCAACGTTTACATACTGGCTGTTATAAAAATTTAAATTTGTATATGCCACTTTCATTTTTTATAGTTACGTATGAGGTTTGTGAATGTTGCTTGTTACATGCCAGTAATGTTTTAAAGATGAGCATTATGTTGTGCGAACAAAGTAGAAGTCAGTTGCAGTTTACCTGCTTATGGTCACTGTAAGTCACAGATTCTTAATCAATGTGACGATAAAAATGAAAGTAGTAGGTCATTTAAGAACATACATATTTTTGAACTTAAATGATTAACGTCTAAGTCATCGTTTGTTTTAATTAAGTGAATATAACTAAGAAATAATTAAGAGTGGGGATCTAGAATCAAATTGTACTTACTGAAAAGGCAGCCAGGACGGTGATGTGAATGGCGTTGCCCACGTGACCAGATGAAAGGCATGATATTAACGAGTAAGAGTAGCTTTAGTAGTTTGATACAAGTTACGTTATCAAATAAAAGGAAGGTGCTTTTATGGTCTTAATCGCCGTTACTTGTAATTAACTTTAAGTTATAGTTAATATACATAATATCCAGTTACCATTATTGTACCTCAGAACATATTTTACGTGACTATTACAGTACCCCGGTACATTTCTTACGGTAAATTGAACGCGTGAATATAAAGCAGCTTATCTTATCGCGTAAGAAGCATACCTCTATCAACATTTTGTAGAAACTATTGCGTTCGATGTTACCAAGGTAGATACGCAGGTACTCTCGATTTCGAAACAATCGCGACACGCACCGGTGTGGAAATGTCTTAACGAGTGTAAACTCCATTGTGGTTTCCTCGGTACCTGATGGTGCTATTCAAAGGGTCCCGTTTCACTCCCACGATCCAGTTTGATGGCGTGTGGTGGTGTCGTGCTGATGATGATGGCGGCTCGGGTTGCCATCGGTACAGCGGAAATGTGGATGGATGTTTTTGTTTGAACATAATAATGAAATACACGTTTTTGTAATTATGAACTAGAGCGATTATAATTCGTGCTATTTTAAATTTGTAAAAGATATCCAGCGACACTGTGATATGACTAAACGACAATTTTATTTTCTTTAACTTTTCTTTTTGGAACTCGATGAACTGTATGCACTTTCGAGACTATGTAGATTTCAGTGTTTCGCTTGGGGATAATGTTTTACTTACCTATTTTCTTTACAGCACATCATCTTAGCGAATCATTGACACCAGCCGCTATCGCCACTTACTCGTTATTTTAACTACGTCTTAAATTATATTTATTAATGCATTATAATATGGCTGATTATTATTATCGACGACGACTCCATAAGTCGGTTGTAAGCGTGACTGAGACGTGAGGTCTTGGTATCATTCCCGGTTCAGATATTTATGTGCCAAATAAATGTTGTCGAGTCATGGTTACTAGTGTTTGTATTGTCTATACCACACAAGAGAAAGGTAGTAATTGTAGTACGGGGTATGAGTGTGCTTTCATCGGTCCGTCAAGCATCGGATGTCCTAACGCAGGGAGAACGCATGGGAACGCCAGTGACGGCTGTTTTGTTTTTGCATCAACAATTATGTACAGTTTGTTGAGTTTCTCTCGCAAGTCCAATTACGACGAATTTGTGGGAGTCACGACGACGACCGCTGGGTTTCTTTGTTCAGTCGCCCTAACAATCGTCAGTAATCTTGCCTCACCGTTTTATAATTATGTGCGTAATGATGACTGCGTATTAACTCCAACCGTTTAAGTGAAAGGCAACACGGGGTTTGGATATTTATCATAGTTTCGTGTGTGCTTCATAAATGGCGCCATTGCTAGTCAGGCGTCTTGTAAGCTTCTTCTCTACTTTCATTACGTACAATATAAAAAGTTTAAAATCTCACGCATATTATTTTTACATTTTATAGAAATTCTAGTCGCCAAATAAACCTTTAGACCAGTTTATTCAACGCTACCATGAGACAGACCCTCAAATCATCTCCACTACGTGTAGATGACAATTTTTGTTTTTATTGTTTCACTACTGAATCTCCGTGATAAAATTGTATGCGAAAAATACAGCTATTAACAGTAAGAGTTTCTTAGCCACGACTGACGAATGAACTATAAGGGTTTCTTATTGATTAAGAATAAGAAACCTTTAAAATGAGAGAACGTTTAATTGTTAAACTTTGCACAAAGAATTCCGTTTGTTTTTGTTGAACTTTGAACATTGTAGAACAAATAAATTTGCTGTTGTTTACTTTTACAGTGTTCCAGATATTTTTATAGGTACTTAGTTATTTCCTAAGTGGCCTTTGTTAAAGACAATCAAAGTTTGTAATTCAAAATTTTTATAATTCATGTGATAATCTTAATTTATTCTTGATCCACTTAATGCAATGCTATTGTTACTCTTTTACGATTTGAATATTTTGTGCGTTTGTTAACAACATATTTAGACTGGAGTAAGATAACACAATAACACGTTACATCATTATATTATTATATACCTACGTATTGTATTCGAGCCCTTCTGAATTGTATTGTATACTTTTGATATAAAAACGTGGGTGCATTTTCCCCGCAAGAATGAACTTGTAACAATCGTTCACGCAGTGTACCTACTGTCTGTGGGAGTACTCTGCTACTGTAACACAATGCCTTATAAAAGTTTTTATGGAACTAGTTTCGTCTATCCATCATGTCAAATTGATGAGGTTCTACAAAACATGGGATTTCGTTTTATTATTGCCTCGCTCGTATTCTCTATAGAATTATATTCGACGACCCTGCAGCCTAGTTGGTAGTGACCTTGCAATACGACTGGTCCCATGTTCGGCATTCTTGTTGTCTATGCCACCCGCGACCCAGAGTATCCTAGTACGTGGATATAAGAGTATACCTAAGCGTTTTTTTTTTTTTAATTTAGATATCGCTCTTACTCATTTAGCCTTTTGGAGGTAAGGTTTCTAAAACATATTCTTAATGCTCGTCGATACAATATTATATCAATATTTCGGTGCTTTCGAGGTTAAGGTTGATAGGGTTTACAGAATATGTAAGAATTTTTCATCGTAATTTGTAATTGAAATTAAGATTAGATTGCTGTCTATTTCCAAAATGGTTTTGAACGTAGAAATGTCAGGAAACTACAAAGTTAGAAAATAGGCAGTACTTGTACATCATTAACTTTATTTCATTTGTTACACACAAAAAGAAATGCGTAATTAATACATCTTAACATAATGAAGAACCAATCACAGTAAAACCCATAAAGTTACTCAAAAACTGGAGCATTCCAAAAGCAGGCCATGTCCTTCGAAAACATGTATCTCTAAATACGTTAGGATGTATTCCTAAGAACGGTACACCTTTCAAACCATAGAACGTAAGGTCGCCAAGCCAGGGCTGGGTGCCAAATGGCTCGTTTATGGTCAACGCGCGGACACGGTCGCCTCGCCTCTCCGTATAAAGCGATATCTGACGAGGTCGCCGCACGTTGCGCAACCCGCGGACCTTCTTAATGTCACCGTTCCTTAAAACATAATTGTACGAGTATTTCTCGTTTTTCGTCCCTAATTGGTTTAGCGAAGTAAGCGAACCCACGAGATTGTTCAATTAACTTCATCATTCACTGCAGGCGGTCGTGAGGCAACTGACATGGCGCTGCCGGTTATTAACGTACGTGAAAGCTCAACCCATTGAGATTCATACTCAGGGTCGTGATCGTGCCTTATAAATGGAATTTACAACAATGTTGCATGTGAACTAAAGATTTATATGTGTTTTCAAAATCGATAACTAATTAAGGAACCTTTGGTTTAGCGAAGTAAGCGAACCAATCTCGTTGTTCAGTTAATTTCGTCATTCACTGCCCCATTACCTATTCAATTTCGAAAATATCTTTAAATGGCACTCGTTTTTTTATTTGTGAACCAGCTGAAATAAAAGATTTACTGTAAGCTTACTGCTTTCGGACAAACCAAAGAACTTCTGAAAGTTACACCACGAATTGCTACTATTGGTACCTAATAACTGTTTGCCGAACGAAGATTTGTTAGCAAAAAAATAATATAAACTAAAATATTTGCTCCTTTGACCAAAAAAATCGTTTTCAACTTAGCACTGCTTTGTATACACATGATGAACAATATGCTGACAATGAAGTTATAATTGATGGACGTCCACTGGCGTCGGTGATCACTTTCGATCAGGACCCGTCTACTCGTTTACCTGCTGACGTCATAGATATTACGTGTTATATGTTACATAACACATATACCTTCGTAAAAACATATTTGTTTAGAAAAACAAAGTCAATTGGAATGGTTTGGTTGCAAGGTCCTCAAATAAACTACGTTCCGTTACTGGCGCTCTACGTACTGATGGCATTGAGCAACTCGTTAAATTCACGAAGACGTCGCGCGTCGCCGCGGAAGAGGGCTAGTTGAGAAAATTAATACAATTACGGCTAAGTCGTGCCATTGAAGTACCTATTAATGGAACCATTGTGTACTTACGCAAACGACTCGGTGACGACATGCACCGAAAAGGCGAGGCAATCCATGACGACTGTAATTGGACTCGGCTCCTTGTGTTGATAGAATTAAGCAGGTGGCATTTAACAGGTGGCAAATAGTTTGATTGATTTAGGAATGTTAGAACAAATTATTTTTACAAAAGGCAAATCTCTGATCTAGGTGTGTGTGTGTGTGTGCTCTTGTCTTTGTGTGTTGTCAATGGCACCCATGACACACGGTATCCTAGTATGGGGCCGATGAGAATGAAAAGCGCTATTATGTTTAACTTTAATTTATTATTCCAGTACTTCAAAGTGTTTGTAGTTGGATGTTTGAGTGCTTCTATTATATGTCGACATACAGATATAGAATTAATGGTACCTATAATCAATATACCCATGTCACAACCAGTGCGACAAAAGTTCTCGAGCGGGGGTGTAATATTTTATCACAACACAGTCTCATCTTACTAAGTACGTGTTGATATTTAGTAAGTATTCAGTTAGTATTAAATACTTAGTCGTTATATAGAAACTCGTATTATCTCCTTGGCAATAGGTATGATGTTATTTTACCCCAACGTATTAAATAAATTGTTGAGTTAAATGAGACGTCACCCTTTCGCAATTTGCTTGATAGCCAGCTAACTGCGTCTAATGTTCGTGGCTCGCTAATGTTAAGTATTATGTTAATTAACCGTCAAAAGCGTAAAGTTGTGCCACCGAATGAGAGCCGATGAATGAACATGCAAAACATATCCGTGTCAATGACATGAAATGTGTTCGCTGACATTTGTTTGGCGAATGTATGTCTAAATTTGTATGTTTTTATTTTAAAACACTCTTACCGTCGTTATTATCACTACAGCCCCTAATCTTGTTGTTCTCGAAAGTTACTTTTTTTCTGTTGATAAACGGTAACACCCATAGGCATCACTGAAGTGTTGCTTGCTAAGAAAGAGAAGAAAGAATTAATTGACTCAACAAGAGAGTGTAAAGGTAGATTTAACGAAAATATAAGAATAATGCAATAATATATAAGAATAATACCAGTTGTAATATTCACGACTACTATTATGTAATATTTGGTAATTTAGTCCTTACGCAGATATTATCAAGCAGGGAGGAGTCTCTTTCGACTCTTACTATGCCCAGGTCTGCGGGTATGATATTGCAATGACTATTCTAGATCGTTCCAACACGGCCAAAACAATACGAATGGACGGAAGTGTTGAATTTATAAATATGTATGTATGCGGTTGATTATTTTTGTATAAACGCCTGGTTGTGTCTTTTTAGATTATATTTCTTTAACTTCAATCTCCATCTTGCGGACTATTCCTTAATGAAGTTTACCCACAGACCTATTACACACGTGTGTTGTCTATTGTTTCAGGTGAAGCAAAGAACTTGCCAGCTCGCAACAATGGCGCCGCGTGCCACCGCGACATATACTGCGTGCTGTCGCTCGACCAGGAGGAGATATTTCGCACGTCCACGATGGAGAAAACACTCAAGTTAGTATACTATAATATATATTTTTTTATTTTATCACTACATAGTATAAAACAAAGTTTTTCTTTCGCTTTCTCTGTCTCTATATCCCTATGTATGCTTAAATCTTTAAAACTACGCAACGGACTTTGATGCGGTTTTTTTAATAGATAGAGTGATTGAAGAGCAAGGCTTATATGTATAATACGTTCACAGTTTTTCTGTAGTGTATTTAGTATCAGCATTGCACCCGTGCGTAGCCGGGACGGGTCGCTAGTTTATTATAAGTTAATGCTTGACATCAATCCCACGTGATGGTGAGTGGTGAGGATGTCTATGTATGATGGACGCATTAACTTAGTAAAAGCTTATTCACTCTCCTCTTAAAGTCTGCCACGTCATGAGAAACACCAAAGCCGGCAGGATATTCCAATCCAATCGGTGTGCACAAAGAACGACGAAGAAAACAGCGTCTTTCGTACCGGCGGGATTTTCACGACGTAAGGATGGATAATCGCCGTGCGTCGCACTTCCAACGCACACTCCCAAATGCATCATGTATATTGTATTTTGAATATAAAAATCTGGTGCTGCTGTGTTTGTGGATGAACTTCCCTTAAACGGCTCGACTGATTTTTATGGATATATTTGTATATACTTGGTTCTTTTTTGTCTTGGTTCTTTTGGTGGTGTGAGAATAGGTTGTGAAGCATATTTCATACTGCTAGGTGATTAGAGTGTCCTATCCAGATTTGTTTTCGACAAATATTTTATTAAATTTCACTCTCCTGCTCCCATCATGTCATTTTTAATCGCGATTTTTGTATTTATGTATGATCGATATAGAAATAATTAAACCATTGTTCGTATTTTATACAAAACGAATGTTTTTAGATTTTTGAATGTCAGATGGCGCTACGTCCATTTTCGTATTTGTTAAGAGTACGTATAAAATACATTTCATCATAAAGTCCGCTGGGTTAGCTAGTTCGTTATAATAACGTAATTTATAGTGAACGGTCCAGGTGTGTTAATGATTTGGAGGCGTATGACAATTTCAAACTTGCGCACTTACTGGAATTATTGATTACAATTGTCGCATAAAATTATTGATTCCAATAATTCTATTCTCAGATCCAATAAAAGTTACTTGTTTAGATTTATAGTATCCAACCATTCTAATAAATTAACATCTTTCTAATTTATACGTAAAACAATAAAAACTATATTCAAATCATTGAAATTCAACTTGAAATTTTATGTGCCTGATAAAATTAAGAAGCAATGGTTTCAAACGCAAGTACGAAGGTAGTTTAAAAAAAACATGAGTATATATAAAGAAACATGACGCGGAGACAAATTGTCCAGATTCCAAAGAACTCAGATAGGATTGATGCATGTCAACTTCTAGTCTTCGAATGTGGTGCATTATTGAATTATATCTAGTATTTTTACATTATTCTTAGGTTTAACAAATTCAAACGGATAACAGATTTTAAAATTCATTGATCATTCATTTTATCGAATGTAGATCTAACAAGTTGATAGCGATACTAATATATACGTAATATACAATTGAATAGTAAATTTACCAAATATTTGAATATAGGTAATGCTGTAAAAATAGACACGTAGCTTTAGTTAGCAATTTGTTTTACGACTTCTCAATCGCAACACGGAGATATACTGTCTTTCAATTGCAAAGAAGAGGACGTCCCGTCTAAAGCGTATTAAAATACGGAATAGGTGTGTGTAGAGCGATTAAAACCCAATAGACCATAGACCATTCAACGCAAACGGATGTCATACACGCCTATCACGTACGTGTTACTTGCTCGAGTAACTTGTCAACCCCATAAGAATAACGCTCGCGTTTGACCAGTGCACATAACGGACGCTTTGTTCGGCTTCCGGACCGGCTTCCGGCCGCTATCGGGTGGGAAACGATTACTGGCACATTAAATTCAGGGAGCAAACAAATTTACTAGGTCAAGGCTCGTCGGTTGTGAATGGTTGTAAAATTATACGGTACAGGCGTCACGGCGAATTGAGAATAATTAGTGACGTAGTACTACTAGTAGTTTATTTGTACAGTTTTCACGCTTATGGAATGTAGGTGGAGTGTACACGATCGTATGTAGGTTACGTATATTGTAAGTTTGTAGTTAATATTTTCTTAATAGATTTACTGCAGTGGGTAGTGTATCTATAGTTTCTTTGTAAAGAGCTTGTTGAGCTGAGAAATCACGTGTCATAACTGGCATTAAAAGTAGATAATGATCAGAATCGGAATGTAGTGATAGTGAACAAGTTTAAGTACCTATGTTTATGCAATAGACTTGCATTTTGAATAAACTATTATCACAATACGATTATTTTTCTGTGCTTTTGATTTTTATTTTACTATTTAGTTTCTATACACCTATTTATTTCGACGCAAAAAAGTTGATCATGTACATTTTAATAAGGTTATTTTTAACGACACGAACATGCTATTCTATTACAATTTTTAATACTACCAGCGTATGGGCACTTCTGTGTAGCATACACCAAAAAGCTGGGTCTCTAATTCTTGTTCCATATTAAAAAAAAAATTTGAAATCGTTTTCATAACATTTAGTCTTGATATCTGGAAATAGCAAATTAATCAATTTGAATAGAACAGGCATTCCGCAACGCAAACGAAAATAAATCTAAAAAAATAATGGCAATAAAGGAATTTCAGTTCCGCTCCACACCTCAACCATATGCAACCCCGTGTCAGTCAATTCACAGCAATTCTCACACTAATAATGGGCCGCCGGTGAAACAATAGCTATTTCGGTGTGGGAAGCCGAACGTATCGCGGGCAAGGGGAGGTTTGGAGCGTTTGGAGGCAGAGGGCGGTGTTGCGGCGTGCCGCGTCCCGGACGCGCTTCCGGCGAGCATGCGCCGGCGCGGAACGTCCCTTCCGCTCCACCCCTCGGCCGACGTTCGGTTTTCGGAATGAATGAGACACCGCTCACACCACACTCCATGCGCCGCCAACGCACAACCGACGGGTGGGTGGCGCTCGACCGGATTATGAAACGTTATTGCTCTCGGTGCATCGGATTTGTCATGAAGAATCTTTACTTTTGCATCGATTTAATATCGATTCAGATGATAAACATTGAGATCGGAAATCTTAATATGAGCCTGTCGGGAATGGATCAACATAGTGGGGTATATCCTGACTACATAGACAGTACCTTAACAAAATCAAAGCAGGTTCCTTCAGTTGATGCGTTTTTTGAGCAGTAGAAATTGAAAATATACCTCGTAGATTTTATGACACAAACGAAAGACATTCGTCGTTTTGTCAGTTATATGATGTGTTTATGTGCATGTAATGTTTGCCGATTAAACAGTTTATATTCGTTATGATTCTTACGAATTACAAGTCGACCCGAAGAATCTTTTGAGTATCTGTTTAATGAGGTCGAGATCAGCGAAATTGACGAATAATTTACGTGATTTGATCTATCCTTGGAATTAGAAATGATACCTGTATTATATGAGGATTGCGTTTTTATTTCATAATCAGTGTTGATGTTATAAAGTGGTTATAATTAATCTCAGATACTTTCACTATGACATTATTTCGTAATAACTACCACAATCGACATCATCTACGCTTATTGATGGTAATTTAAGTGTTTTTCTATTTCGTTTCGTCACAATTTATTAAATGGAAAACTCGCAGTTTCACTTGTTGCATTATACGTTCACTGATTGCGCGGATTTCTCAGCGAAGCAAATTGGTCATCGGACGTCCAACGAGACAATCATGGTCTCGAATCGTGATTCGTGATTCAATCATCTGAACTAAACGGACGAAGAAACAAATTGTCCCTTGAAATTGATTTAGGTACTAAAATAGATACGTAGGTACCTACGTAACTGCTAAAACCGTTTTATGACAAAACTAATAAACTGAAACCACGATCTGCATAATGACGAAAGACTTCGAAGTCAAATCGATAAATAAAGATGCAAATATTTCCCGAGAAAACTTACGTGACGTTTAAAAGTGAGTAAGTGTTCTCCGTAACTGATTAGATAAAAATCTTTGTAGATTGGCACTCTTCTATATGGAAATGCATTAGAATTTTGCAAATGCAATGACGTGTCCTTTTAATAGTGTTTATAAAAATCTATTTCGCTGTTGACGACGGCTAAGGCACAAAGAAAACCTAAAGTAGCCGAAAGCTATTAATAATGCAGTCGCTATCTATACGTTGATTGACAGTGCTTTAAATCTTTATCACACGTTTAATGTTAATTTTCAAATGGTAAAAGGATATTAAAGATATAATAAATGACACAATGCGAACATTAATCACTCATTTTGATTACAAGCTGTCCAGAACACCAAAACTTGATCTGTTTCATCTTATCGTTACCACCTACGTATCTTCCGGAGCGAGTACTTACTGTATCTTGGAGCGGCGAGCGGCGAGCGTTCGTTGTTTATCACTGGAAGGGACATTTTGTTTGTTAAATGATTGAACGGAAGCGAGATAATGATTTAGTGACCCCAGAGGTGAGCAGGACGCAATGGCGGATATCGAAGGAAATGTCACGTCACTCGCCCAGCCACTCACTTAATGGGTTCTTTGTCTCGCGATACCTTATCTCATTCTATGTTTGTGACCGAACCGAACGGCTCGAGCTACACAACGTATACTTACATTATATACGCTCTTTGTGAATATTGTGACTTACTCTATTCATATCTCACTTCATTCTCCGTGTGGTGTATAAGTGTGACCGCGGTATTTTTAATGTGGCGTGACGTCGCGCCGGTGGGACAATGAATCACTTTTATCAATGCTACTACGGACGGGCCGCTTGTTGATAAATAAAAATATAAAAATGTAGTCGGCTAGGCTAGTGTCGTTGACGCGTCATGCGTCGACACGAGGTCATTACCGGTAGCAGTCTCGAGTAGAGCTCGTCGTGAAGTAATCCATTTAATCCCGTGCCGGTGATGAAGCGGAAGCTTTTAAGTGATAAATTGGCGCCGGAATCTGGTGGCGCGTAAAACGATAATCGGACGAACTGCAGCTGAGTGCATTGCTCTGTTTCACATACCTACCGCAGATTAGAGAACTGTTGCAATGCAGTCAACGGAGATGTATAGTTAAACACCTTAATCGTGCTGGTAGAGAGCGAGGTGATACGTGTCCTGGTGAACTAAAAGGATTCGAGGTTGTGTACGGAAGACAAGCGCTTTGTAAATTATACACTTCACCAGAATTGTTGGTTTTTTTTTGATATTTTGTATTGTGTGATGACCCTACCAAAAGGTCATAATATCAAGGCAGAAACGGCTTTTCGTCATCAAAGGCAATGGACCGCTGTAAGTTCTTACACTGCGCATCCATCGTACCGTGCTTCATGATTATTATTACGGCCACGGGAAGATGAAGAGTGTAGGTGTGGTCTGCCCTAATTATCGAGTTGGCTATTTAAAAACGAGCTCGAGTCATACTCATAGTTATGGTATTTTTGTCGTAATAGAATACTGACGATTAGATACATTAGATAATGTGCGTAAATAAATATAGTATACAGTAACGAACATGTTATTGTAAACGTTTTTGTTATCGCCCCAACACAGTATATATTTAGCAAAGTAATGAAAGGCAAGTAGCCATAATAAAATTATAAGTAGTTGCATTAGTCATTGATCAGCTGAATGCTAGTGTTAGCAAGAATGCATGCTTAGGCGTAACGAGACAAGTCCGTATGAAATATTATGCCGGAGAATGTTGGATAGTTCTGTTTCAACTAAGTGGCAATCCGGTCCAGGGGGCGATTCCTAATTGAAGCGTCAGAAACATATAGCCCCACGTGGAGATGTTGATAGTT
Source organism: Carystus phorcus (assembly GCA_018248895.1). Classification (NCBI taxonomy): domain Eukaryota; kingdom Metazoa; phylum Arthropoda; class Insecta; order Lepidoptera; family Hesperiidae; genus Carystus; species Carystus phorcus. The sequence continues at coordinate 12,962 of DWJN01001346.1, forward strand.
AACTCTAGTAGCAGTAGATGTTAGGTCACATTTAAGCCTATTGCACTTTGACAATAATAATTAAGGCTGATTATCGTGCCCTCGGGAGCACGGAAACGCTCAAGAAATTACAACTATAGTTCCTAACATCGCGCCTGAAGCTAGTTACTTAACTTAGGCAATAATTTACATAGTCGGGTCGGTTTATAAGTCCATCGACATGGACAGTTTCGGATTAAAATATTTTATTATTCTTGTGTATAATGCGGTGTCGCCGCTCGCCCCCGCGTTCCCCGCGGCCTGCGACGGTTCCGCCTCCGGTTTATAAATACCGGCGCCGGATATGCCCGTAAGCCTGGCTCGCTGCAAAACTTACCACTTCTCCGATCTCATTAATCTCGAAATAGTACTGAAATATGTTTCGTTTACTTCTAACGTTGTATTGGTGTATTTACTATATATCTTAGGCAAAGAGAAAAACGTTGCTTCTTGAGCTTTTTTTTTCTTTTAATTCAATTATATTTGTCATTAAGGTGTATCTTGTAGAGTGGTCAAGGGGTTGAATAAACATCAAATATTTTTACTATCGAAATTTTACGCTTCTTACCAGAACGGTTTTTATAGATAACAGTAACTTAAAAACAACTAGATCATTGAGTTATTATTTGGTTAAATTAAATTAATCCTTTGATCGAGGGTTTTATCGTCATGGGTTATATCGTCCTTTGGCATCGGATCGACAGGATCCTTCTGTTATTTTATTTTATTAAAAAATCATCGTTCAGTACGATGTTTTAATATGAAGCGAACTTAATGTAATCGTAGTCCAGTACATTATCTCTGCAGCTATCTAAAAAGAAATCTGTGCGAGCGTAGTCGCAGGCGAAAGTTAATTGTGAATAAAACACGTCTCACCTTAACGACGTTTATCTGTCCACGGTATATTCTAATAGAGGGCGTCCGCCGTGCGTGATTGATGTGCATCCCATTAAGACAAGTGACATCAGCTGATCCGAAATCTGCCGTTGGCAAATTTATGCGGACATAATAACATCATTAGTGTAATGACTAATAGCACTTTGAAGATACATGATTTGTTGATTTTGTACATTCACGTGCGAAGTAGAGAAGATATTCTTTGAAACACCCCAACTAGTTTTTTTGAGTAATTAGCTGACAAACCAGCAGATTAATTACCGAACAGGGGGTAGCATTGCCCGTGATTATCAGCAATAGAAAAGGCAACACTAAGGGGTTGTGGGTCAAAAAAGAAGATATAAATAAAGTACTTTACAAGTAAATCGCCTTTACTTCGCTTCGGAATTAACCTATGCATATTTTAAAATAAATAAGTAACAATAATAATGCTATACACACTAGGTTTCTTTGTCGTGGGTGCTACGGACAACAAACAAAGACAGGAGGCAGAGACACATGGTAACAGAAATAAAAATTTATCGCTAAGATTTCTGCCAGGCTGGGTATCGAATCTAATAATTCCTATTCCGAGGACACAGGTCTTTTTAGCGAGATGAAAAGTATTCTGGATAAAATGAGCCAAAAATTTGTTATAAATACTATTCATCTATATTAATAAATATTCAACGTAGTCTGTTACAATTCTATAACTATATTTTATACAATTCTATAACTATACTTTCATGGTTGTCTCACATAATGGCGAGAGAACGTGAGAGATCATGATGGTCTTTGTACCTCAAATATTCCCGTGGCCTATGTACCCATTATATTATGAGCAAGCGTTAAAACTTTCACCTCATGTCGTGGACGGGCCCACGCACATCCGTGGCATGATTATCATGTTCACATATGGGAATCGTAGCTTATATTGGGTAGGCATTATTTCTACGTAACTCGCACTTCGATCATTTGTATATGTCGTCATTAGTACAGTTTTAGACAAGATAATATAATCAAAATATTGATTACCTCAAGCAATTGATTCTAATGAACTTTCTACTTAACATTTTATTGGTTTCCTATTTCAAATGCTTTCATTTGAACAAATTAAACGCGAGCATTTCTTACAGGGAGCTCTACCTGGTAATAAATTTATTTTTAGCCCGTATGCCTCGTAACCTGGCTGACGACTATATTAAACTTCTTGACTTACTTTCTTTAATTTAATAGTGGCACTTGACTCAGAAATATCAGACGACAACCTCAAATGAAACATGTAATTTAATAGGTACTTTTGATATGATAAGTTGAGTGACGCTATTGTTTACGATAATAAACGAATGCTCACTGTGGAACCAGTTAAACCTGCCGAATAGTTTAGTTATCAACTGAATATATGAACTTTGAATTGAACATATAAAGAAACGTATATTTTTTTGTTACAGCCCATTTTTTGGAGAAGAGTTCCAATTCGAGGTACCGCGGCGATTTCGTTACTTGTCAATATACGTGTTTGACCGCGATAAGCATCTCAAGCAGGACAAAGTTCTCGGAAAGGTTGCTATTAAACGGGAGGATCTACAGCGGTACAATAACAAGGACCACTGGTTCGCGCTGCGACCGGTCGATGCCGATTCGGAGGTACAGGGTAAAGCGTACATCGAGCTCTCGCTCGAAGATTCGAGGAAGCGGCTGCGGATGGACCCAAAGCCGCCCGACCCGGAGCCGCCCGGCGACAACTGCTCGGCGAAGGCGAAAGCGAACAACCTGGTCAGACTGTCAGAGTACTGCAAGGAAATTAGGTTCGGCTCCTGCTCGAGTTCGACGAGCAAGAAGCTTCTAGGTACCGTGGCGACGGAGCCGACGTTAGGTCTGTCGCGTTCGGAGAGTCTGAAGGATCGTGCTCAATGGGCGGCGCGAACGAAACCACCCATGCACACGACGATGTCCGAGTCGGACACGTCTTGCACCCCCACCGCTGCCGACTACTGGTCGGACCCCGAGAGGCACTGCGCGGCGCGCGTCGGCCCCGACACCCTTCGACTGCGGGTGTTGGAGTGTTCGGAGCTCACCACGAAGAACGGCCAGTGCGACCCGTTCGCTCTCGTCACGTTGTTGTACTCGAACGGGCGGAGAGTGGAAAGGCGCACGAAGCCAAGAAAGAAGACGGTCAATCCTCAGTTTGATGAAATTTTCTGTTTTGATCTCGTTATGGAGGCTGATCCCAAGGATAAGGATGGTTCCCAATCGGTAAGAAATCTATTGATATTAAAATATATATAGCTAGTTATTGGTTTTGAGACATAGTCGTAAAATTGACTTGTCGTCAATTATGGCGAACTTGACGGTTAAAGTCTCTAATATATTATTAGAGTTACCTCCCTAGTTGAAATTTGTTGAAGAAAATAAGGCTCACACTTACCGAAACGTTAAATTGTGTCACACAACTAGTATTATTAGACGTCTGTATTAATTGAAAACCTGTGTCAACATCCCGAACAGCCTCCCAAACTAAATACAACATTTTGGAAGGATGATGTATTACAGTAATATTAGGGCAACTCAACAGAATACACTTGGGTTAAATAAATATGGATGGAACGTTACAATGTCTACAAAATATGACAGTATGTGATGTATCACATGTGACAGTGTGTGATTTTGTTGTTTGGTCTGTGTTTGCAGGCGGGCGTGGCGTGCGAGGCGAGGGTGTCGGTGTGGCACGACGCCGCCTCGCCCGTGTTTCTGGGCGAGGTTCGGATACAACTGCGCCAGTCCGCGCCAGCGCCATTGCTAGCATGGTGAGTGTATGGGCCCGTCATATATTTGCTCATTTTCGTTGTTTCCCAAGGCGAAAGTCGAAAGGGTAGTTGGAACTCTAGATTTCGGTACCTTAAATACGTAATAAACCACATATGTATTTTGTTCAAATTGAGCCATTGTGAAGTGTATAATGAATATGTGATCGTCCGAGTTCACTTTCTAGTCGTAGATATTTAGGTAATAGACATCGATTGATTGATATTTCTTCATCCACATAGACAGACGATTTTGATTTCTATAACACGCATTTCCCTTAGTATTTGTAGGTCCTTAGTATGTGATACCCGTTTATACAAACACATCCATTTGTAGCTAATTTGTTTGAGCGATTCTTTTTTTTAATATTTTGTTAATCTCGCTAACTTATCTTATCTAATAAAATTGTATCGAAACTGGATTTTAATCTGATAGATATAATTAACTTCCGATTGTTTGGATTCGTTGTTTTCTTTCGATGACTGTAGTCGTCAAAATTAATGAAGTCTGTCTTCTCTTTTAAAGGTTTTTCCTAACTTCCCGCGCGGGCGGAGCCCTATCGCGTGGCGCGACGCCGCCTGGCACGCGGCTGTCGGCGGCGGGCAGCGCCACGCTGGGCTCGCTGCGGCTGCTGTTGCAGTACACCGTGGACCACGTGTTCCCATTGGAACACTACCGGCAGCTCGAGGAGTTGTTTCTACGGAGTGTTCATCAGAAGGTACTTAATGATTCCATACTTAACAATCGTATTATCTTTACATTAATACGTGAAGCAAAAACTTTGGACCCCTTTTTATAAAAATTGCACGGACGGAGGAGTACGAAATTTGGCCCACTTATAGTTTCTATGTAGGAGAAATGCAGAACGCTAATATTTTTTTATAATATGCAGTAGAAGCATATGAAATTAAATAAAATAAACATTATCACACTACCATTCATTTGACACACATACAAGCGCAATAAAGATATGGCACATTAATTGTTTACGTTTATATTTTTTCAATGTGAAATAACGCTTTGACATACATATGTACATGTATTACGAACGAATTTCGATCGCTGACATGTCTCTAGTTTCTAAAATTACTGCTGTAATACTTAAATGTTCGAGCCTAAAGGGACGGCCCCAAAAATGCCTTCCGGTGTTAAGAAGAAACCCTTTTTTTTTCTTGACATGAATGTTTCAATTCGTATTCCCAATCGCTTTAATTGTACAATTTGCGGAGGTTTTACTATATGCTATATTGAATCTACAGCTTCAACATCGAACTCGACCAATCAATTTTATTATAAAAAAAATATATTTATGTTCCCCCGTTGGTTTGTCCAGCCAATAACGGCGTCAGCGGTGTACATCCTCGGCGAGATAGTGTCGAGCAAGACGGACGCGGCGCAGCCCCTCGTGCGGCTGTTCACGCACCACGATCTCATCGTGCCCATCGTCCGGGAGCTCGCCGACGCCGAAATATCGGTGCTCACGTAAGTTTGCACACATACACACACACACACATAACTACATAGTATAAAACAAAGTCGCTTTCTCTGTCCCTATATCCCTATGTATGCTTAAATATTTAAAACTACGTAACGGATTTTGATGCGGTTTTTTTTATAGAGTGATTGAAGAGGAAGGTTTATATGTATAATACGTTCAGTTTTTCTGTAGTGTATTTAGTATCAGCATTGCA
>DWJN01001347.1:0-18347 GCA_018248895.1 Carystus phorcus
TCCATGGGCGACGGTGATCACTTACCATCAGGTGACCCGTCTGCTCGTTTGCCGGCTTACGGCATAAAAAAAAAAAATCTGTATTTTGGAAGAGAACATCTATGTATCTGCTTCCTTTTAAGAATAATATAGGCAAAGTTTGTATTAGAAAAGGGTACATAAAGCTACGTTTTTAATTGTAACGTGTGTGAATGTAATTATTAAAAAAATAAAACATTTAACAATGGGAGTGTGGCATAAGCCTTTGACAAAACGAATTTCGGTGGAATTTCTAAAACAAAGACGAGCCTCCAATATCGAATGATTCGACTAATACAAAATTGGTCAGAACCGTTTTGCCGATTGTTATTTTGTTTTTTCTATTATCAATATTTATTTCATTACAATGATTAATTTGTATCTTGAATACAATAATAAGTATAGATGGTCGTAGATTTTAACGAATGTACAAGAGCAGATTTTGTTCTAAAATATACAAATTTTTAATCATACTAAGTAAAATTTTCCAAATTATGATCGAATTTCGACTACTACAACAATGCTTATACATACATATGTACATACATACATAATAATATCTAAAAATACCACATATCTGATGAATTCAAATCAATTCAATCTCAATAAGCATAATGGAATTGTTACAATGTCATATTATGTTTTATGTCCTTTGTTATTAGCGAATTCACTTTTCTAAGTCACAACTGCAGCAATGTATGCTAAGGCATAACATTTAGTTTATCGCGTGTTAAGTAAAGTACGCTTATCGTGTTCTCTGCCCATTTACATAGTAATCAGTTAGCGATAACGATGTAAAAACGTTTTAAACCTCATTGTTCAAATATTACGTTTTGGATAGGTGCTTCCAACGGTCCGCAATTAGAAGTTCTATTTAATTAGCGTCAAGTGACTCACAGAATTAGGCATTTTCACAAAATTATCCGTGAATACCTATTTCTTTACCGATCGTAGTAGGGACAGGGTGAGGTACTATTTAAATTCTACAGACGAACTGTTATTTTTGCTTTCATTTTCAAACGAAATTCATCAATTTTCGCATTACGATTTGAAGCAGAACATTTATCATGCTTCATCATTCTATCATTGATGCAATTTTTGTCAACTTGATTTTTTAATGCATTAAACTCATTTAAATGGAACTTAAAACATGGCTAACGAACCGATTTATTAAGTTAATTATTTTAGTTCCCATGTAAATTCATAAAATAATCTGTTACATGTGTTTTAAAATTGCACGCATTTTTGTCATACTATTATCTATACAACACCACTCATTCATTTGTAGCACTCTCGGTCTACGACCGATTTGTACGATAATGATCTTGTCCGCCCTACGGTTCCGTGGCGGGAAAAAACATACCATTCGTTCGTTCAATCGTTCAGTATTTATTCAGATCCACCGAACGTCAAATAATTCGCGCGATCCGAGAACGGTACGGCGGCAATAAATAAACCATTCGCATTTTCGCCCGCGCCGAAAAACGATACGGTGTGGCCATGATTCATTGAGTTATAATTCAGGACTGGGAAATTACGGTCGTGGTGGGGATAGGGGGGAAAAAGTTGTGTTATTGGCGATATTAAACCGAACGGGCCGAGGGGGGTAATAGTGAATTATGACTCTCCCATGCATTACAGCGTAGGTTGACAACACCAAGCCGGATTACGGCAGCAACAAAAGCCCGAACGCTAATGAAATTAATCTCGCCTACAAATGGCGCTTATTGTTTTCTGTTTCTACGTTTCGGTATTCCGGGGGGCGTTGATTAAATAATAATTTGCGCCGTTTACGGATGATTTTGTGATCTGTAAGCCGATCTGTTCGTTTTCATGTTATTGTTTCGTAGAATCTTATTATTTTTGCGAAGTTAATTGTCAACGCATTAAGAAAATAATACGTTAGTGGAATACCTTATGTCACTATGACACACTGTTGACATAACGTTCTTACCTGTAACAAATAAAACAATAATTAGTACAGTGTTATATTGCCGACAAACGAACAGGCGATTATTAAGTTAATAATATTTAGATCGACATATTATCTTTGTGTGAAGCCCGACTAGTTACTATCTTCTTGTTAAGTCAGCCATTTTCATTTCATTTTTGATGTGACAACGTCTTATAATTCGATGGAGCCGGCTGCACGCACCAAAACACATGACTCATGAGGCGTTACCTCGCTCTGAGGCGTTCCATTTAAGGTTAGAAGTGCATGTAAAAAAAAATTGACATAATTGTATTTATGCGTAATGTAACTTGATTAATTCTATTGTGATTTCCATTTACCTCATTCTCTATATCCATACAAAATATCTATGAAACAAATAAAATTTAAATTTTCTTTTGAAAAATGCAATCATTCCATCAGTATTTTCTTATGACTTTGTCACGTTTAACTATCTTTAGTAAACTGACGTTACAGACAACCGATTTTTTCTCTAGTTTCTTGGCCGACAATCGTGGGCGATACCTTTAGTGTTGTTGATGTATATGGCTGACGATGACCACTTACCACCAGGTGGCTCATCTGCTAGTTTACCTTACGTTACATAAAAACATAAACATACCTATAAGTACCCAGTTGTTGTAATAACTGGCGTTTTATAATCCGAATATACTTATTATTTTTTATTCTGTATTTTTTTAATGTGCTTATTCTTTTTGATGCTGTCTAAATTAGTTTTTTAATTGACTTCTATAAAAAAAAACCCGTCAACCTACATGTTACTTTGCTCTAAACAGATTTTTCTTTTTAACCACAACAGCTAAATTTTTAACAATATTTATAGCGTATAAATGAATCAAATAGTTTTTATAAGATCACTTAAATTGCTTACACCCTTTAGTCCTATTTCATTTAAAATACATGGTCGTCTTTCTAACAAATGATAGCAATGTATTACAAATAAAATTAACTGAATGTACATTATCTAGATTCGACGATTATGTATTGCATTTTGGGGTTTTAGCGAGGTCACGTGTCAAATATAGGAGGTGCCCGTGGGACGAATTGTCGAATGCAGTGTAGCGATTTAAACTCGCAAACTAATTTCGAAATTAGATAACTTATTGTTAAATACACATAAAATGACTATTTGCGACTTTTTGGATTTTAAACTTGATTTTAGTATGTATCTCGCCGATAAAGGAGTAGAGGAGCCACATGGCAATAAGTGGTCACTGTCGCCCATAGTCATCGATGACGAAATCAATAGAAGAAATTACCGAAACATTGCCGGCTTGGAAAGAGGAAAGAAGAAAAAATTTCTTGATGCCTCAAGAAAGAGGTTCTTGATGCCTCAACCTCGTAATGATGCTATTTTCCATCGACATTGGTTTTATTCGCTAAAATATGTATTTAAACCTCGCTGCACTTTTGGCTATGATGCCAAATTTCAGGTCAATCGGGTAATTGTAGAGTCGTGAAGGCGTAATAAAAACACAAACTGACTTTTGCGTTTTATAATAACAAATTAAGGTTACGTAAATATTGTTTAACATTTGATTTCTATAACGAAATCCGTTCGAATTGTTATAACTGTGTTGTTTTTAATTGCACTATTCACTAGTTGTCAGAGCAAAATTCTTATCACCTTGGAATATTTGTTTGGGCCCATATTGGTCGTAGCGTTATGTAGCCTATAGCTTTCCTCGATAAATGGATTATACAACACAAAAATAATTTTCCAATTCTAATCATTATTTCCTGAGAATAATGTGTTCAAACAACTACTATTAATACCACACAGGTATCCGATACATACGTCTCCGAACATTTATCTCTCCCATAAACGTGTGCCCTGATCGGGGATCGAATCCGGAACGGATCGTTTCGTACCTTCGTCGCTAACTGCAGCATTGGATCGTCGTTTATGTCTTGTTATAATTCAACTGGTTTTCAGGCTTCATCTTGATGTACGAAATGAAAAATATTCTAAATATTTAAATGTGAATACACGCACTAAAGCCGTATACCGCAAAACAAAAGAAAATAAAATTGTATAAATCACATCGCATTTTATCTGTGGTCTTATTTTTTCAGTTCGGTTTCTGCACGGTTATATAAGCAAGAGGCAAAAGTAACTCGAGTGTACTGCCGCTACAGATGTGGTATATTTTTTCTGTGGCTCTCCTTTAAACTCCAATTTTATATTTTTAACCGAAAGGATACGACAGCCGACACGATTAATTTCAGAGTTTACGCTTTATGCTTCCTCAATTAAAATAAATATAAATTATCATTTAGTGTACAAAACATAAAAGAAGTTATATGTATAATTTCATTCTATGAAGTAGTTGATAGTCACTCTTACAGCTGAGGGAACGGTACTACTAGGTAATTTTATAACCTACAGCCCTGATTCGGTATGAATTTATATATATAAAAATCAATGTTTGTTTGTTTATTTGTTCTTTATGGACTCTGAAATTGTAGGAAATTGTAATTGTGAGTTAGAGCACTAATGTCTTTAGTAACTTTGTTAACAATTCTCTGAAAAAGGTTTTGGTACCAAATTCATGTCAATCGGACACAGTTGATGAGTTACAGTTGAAATAATTGATTTTTTGCTGATCGATTGGAGCATTAGCATAAGCGAAGAAGAATATGGTTGATATGTATGCTGACTTTTCTTTAAGTTTGATTTTTTTACATGCGCAGCCACGCGCGCCCTTTACTGCTAATAAAGTACGTGTCACGGTGTTTGTCCACCATGGACTCCTAAATTACTTAACCGATTTTAATAAAATTTTGCACACCGTGTCCAGTTTGATCCAACTTGAAAGATAGGGTAGGTTACATCTCAATTTATAGTCGAAATATTATTTTATTGCAAATTATTTGTTTAATATCTCACAAAAAATTAGTTCCATAAGATTCTAAAAGAAGGCTTTGCAAAATAGTTAATTGACAAAATTGAGTATGAAAACCTTAGTGCCAACAACGCCTGGCCGAGTCTGCTAGGTTATATGTATATGGTGCAGAACAACGTCTGCTGGGTCTTCTAGTTTAATTATATATTTAAATATTCTTAATAACTGTATGCAGGTATTTCTTCAAGAGTTTGCTGCCACTTCTATTTGCGGGGAAACGCGGGCTTCGGATTTGCTGATACCAACGTGTATTGTCTATCGAAATATGTTTACAAAAACCTAAAGCGAATTGAATTTGTTAACAATTTATGATTTCTTAATAAAACTACATAAAACATTTGGTTTAACGATTGGTAATATAAAGTACTTGACGAGCAAAAAGTACTAATATAACATGAAAAAGTATAATCGTCCTTAGCCTTATTACTAAGAAGCCTTATAACAAATTTGTCTACAAGGTCACATTATGAAATAATTTTAGCACTTCGATGTGCATTTCAAAATAGTACATTATACATTGAGGTGTTTACATGACATGATCGATAGAACATAGTATTGAAGCCAGCACTGAATTCGATCCGTTTAATATTATCGAAATTATTTATTTGGTAAAAACAACGTAATCGTAGCTAATTCTCGCGTGATAAATCAATTTACAATTTCAAGTTTCTAAATACAGGACCCTATAGCATAGTGGGTTATGTTGCCAAACCGTCTTGGGTTAAATTTCTGGGTATTTAAGACCATTAGATAAATGTTTTTTTATGTACTTACTTTAGTCTTCATTTAGGACATAAAGGGGTCGCGCTTAGATTTTTTTTTAGTGTAAGTTAATGCTTGAAGTAAACCCCGCGTAATGGTAAGTGGTGAGGACGTCTAAGATGTTGGACGGATTAACTTAGCAAAAGCCTCCACTCTGCTCTTGAAGACTCCCACATTTATTAACTTAAACAAAAAAAGATTACCCAAAAGAGGCATGGCCCAAATGAGGTGTCCTTTATTGATAAAACGTATCAAGCGAAGTTCTTCACATCTATCTTCACATGTATATGTTCTTCACATCTAATATACATCTATACTTTTATATCAGCTCGCAACGGCGATTTTTTTGCACCGATTATTGTCGCACGAGGTCTTAGTGTAAAAATTTATCGATAATGGTCACCTTCGTTCAAAAACACATAACCGGACCATTCAGCGCTATTGTTCAAAAATATATTTAATATTGCAATATGTACAAACCGATTCATAAAACTTGCTCAACAAATCGCATACAAATTCAATAAGCCGCTTATATTGATCAAATACGTACGCCGAGTCATATAGTATTAAGTGGTTTTGAGAAAATAGCAATATTGACGAGTAATAAACATATTATGACCTTCCTTATAAGATGCACGCCGCGTACTTACTGGGTTAAATACGTATAATGTATGCAGACGTCTATTTCATGCGACTTGTATGAAAATGTGTGTAGTATTATGACAGCCTTCCTACATACGCTATAAAAGAAAACAATATACTTATGTTGCCAGTTACAATAAAAAGTTTTGTTTTTATATCTATATATAAAAACAAAACTTTTTATTATATAATATTATATCTATATATATATATATAAATATATGTATGTTGTTTTTATATCTATAATATATAACTATAAGGTGACTGACTGACTGACATAGTGATCTATTAACGCACAGCCCAAACCACTGGACGGATCGGGCTGAAATTTGGCATACAGATGTTATGACGTAGGCATCCTCTAAAAAAGGATTTTGACCAATTCTATCCCCAAGGGGATAAAATAGGGCATGAAAGTTTCTTAACGCGAGCGAAGCTGCGGACAAATGCTCGTGAAAATATAATCTCTTTGTATTACCTGATCCATCCTGATGACGCCTTCAGCGAGCGTCTTATATCCGAGGATGGTGCGGTTCTTGTATTTCTTACGCCTCTGCAGCATTATTTGCAGTCTGGAAAACAAGTTGTACAGCTATAAGGAACAATTATTTACAGAGATTTATTACTTATTTTTATCGATAGCGATGGCGTACCGTAACTTCCGAAAAGGGTTTGTAAAAACCAACTTCGAATAAAAGAATTTGATGATGTTTGAAAATGGCGTTTTTATGTGTATACGCTTTTAAAACAAAGACACTAAACCACTTGACTTATCACTTAGTCAATCTTTCTTATGGATGTTATAAATAGGTATGTATTAAATATAATAAAATTTCGCAGCGTGTAAAGGGCCTTAAACTGAACTCATCGTGGATTGTAGACATTTTACAACGACATGTGCATATATGATAGGTGTTTCTACGCCGATATTTCAATCCGGTAACATAGGGTCATGTTAACAACCTGAACTGGGACATGAGATATATCAGCATGCAAAATACTTACCTATACTAAAAATATAAACCTGATGAAGAGTTAGTTTGTTTGAACGCGCTAATCTCAAGAACAACTGGACCGATTTGAAAGATTCTTTTAGTGTAAGGTAGTCCATTTATGGAGGAAGGCTACAGGCTATATAACATCATGCTAAGATGAATAGGAAAGGAGCAGCAACCGGGAATAATTGAATAGTATTGTACGGTATAATTAAAAAGTATCTTTCTCATAGAACCACATCATTCATGAAACTATTCTGCTCGCAGTTTGCGTAAGCCGACCACATTCAAACACGTAATCCGCTAAGCCTCAGCTTGTCGAGTTGAATCCCCGCTCCAGCTGGAGCATACAGCATACATATTAAATTCCGACTTGCTTCACAAACCTGCAGCTTAGCCCACTAGCGAATCCATTTATACGTGGACGGAAGTCGGTCGTATATGAAAGTATCTCTACCTATGCTAATATTATGAAGCTGAAGAGTTTATTTATTTCGTTGAACGCACTAATTTCAGGAACTACCAATTCGAATTGAAAAATATTTTTTGTGTTTGATAGTTCATTTACCAACGAAGGCTATCGATTATATAATACAGTATTATGATCAATAGAAGCTGAGCTTTGATGAGAAATGTTACAAAAACGGAACAAATGTTGTAAAGTATAACGAATTTCCCTAGATCTATAATAAAACAAAATTGCTATCAAAACATTCGATATATGACAGAAGTTTTGTAATGGATACAATTTTTCTAAGTGAGATAACGTCATAAATTGTCTTGCTTTACTGAATAAAATGAGATAGATTTGAAATTTAATCACAGCTTGAAGAAAATGAATAACGATTGTTACGAGAGCAGATGTTAAGGGAAACGAGGGCAGGTAATTTTCTTTTTACGTCAATAATCGACAAACGAGTCTTCTACGTGACGATAAGTGATCATCCGCCCAAGATCATCAACAACACAAAATGCATCACTGATACTATCTTCTGTAAAAACAAGAGAAGCAAGAAAAAGTAGTATAGATAAGAATATAGTCACAGAATAAGAAAAGTAACTATTACCAATAACAATTAAACGTTTCTTTACATCTACAACATGGGCTCCTTTCTTCGTCATATATAACATAAAGTCTCCTATTGGAAGTTGCTTTGTACCCTGAAAATTCGTCCTTAGTCCTAAACGGACAGTAAATAGATAACGATAAATATGCTTCCTTCTAGTTAAAAAAAAACATCGATGCCTTCCACATCGCTCATATTAATAAGGCATTTACCATTATGTTTCCCCTCAGCTACTTTGGTAACTATTGACATAAAAATGTGTACGTATTTCAACTACATCCATTACCAGAACCAGACATAAGCTTAGAGTATCACTATATTTGAATCGAATCGTTCCAAAGGGTCGTTAAAGAGAGTGCGTTTGGTTTCAGTAAATACCAGCCCACGTAGTTTTGATGGAACGGAATAAATGGACTTTTTATGTCGAACATCATAAATTGGATCATGAAATCCATACGTTCTAAACTTTAGGCCTGAGTTCATATAAATTGGTCGCCTAACCACCCGATAGCTGAAGTAAAAAAAGTATTACGTAATGCGATATAAAATTCAAGGCAAAACACGAAATTGTTACACAGTCTTTATGTACGAAAAATAATAGAAGAGATATGATTGTAGAGTGCTGTTGGGAAATACGATATAACTGATGTTCTGTGCAATGTAAATGTTAATCCGATTTCATTTTTGTGTTTGAAAGACGCGTAAATAAGTTTACTGCGATGTTTTCCTCTCAAATTGCTAAAGGAAGCGCGTTGAAACAACACATCACGTAATAGTAAAAACAAAACAATAACAATCTCTTGTCACTTCATATGACTGGGTGTGACAGAGATAGATCGATGTTATGTATATATTTTATATGTTCTTTGCATGGCCTAATTACCATCACCAATACTTAATTGGATTATATAATCAAGGCCACTGTACAGCGCAGCAAATTAAATTGGAGAAAAGATGAGACGAATACTTTTCTTTCAGTTTCATTCAATGTTTCTTCTCGTCGATGTAAAAACACCTTTCCGAAACAGCGATAGAATCAAAAAGTTACGTGCATAAGTGTATTGAGATACCTAATACCTACATGAATAAATGATTTTGTATTTGAATAATTTATCCTGTTTCTTACTTCAGTCTATGAGTCGGTATACACGCTTTGTAGTGAATGTGCAGCTAAACGTCATCATGGGCGCACGAGAAAAGTGCAGGCTTTCGTCAACCAAACAATACTTTATAGCGAACTTAATTTGAATTTTAGCATCACGGAAGGTTTTTAAAGTAGTATTTTGAGTTTATTATATCGAAAGACTGAACATAACTATTTGATTCCAATATCACATCAGTCAAGCGTTGATCTTTGTACTATTAATAAACAAAATGTTTAAAATATGAATAGACGGAATAAATCGTTCTGCCTGTACCAATTGTCAATCGTAATCGCTTAAAGGAACTCATTTTTACGCCCTGTTTTCGGAATAAGCTTTGATAAATTCAAATTCGTAGCAATTAAATAATCCTGACAATTGTCTTTGACTACAGGGCGAGGGACGCAATTTGTAGGATTAATTTTAGGGATGCTGTAATATAAATTTAACTACAAAACAGTCACAATGGGCAATGTAACAGTCTGTTTGTGTTTGTAATTTTTCAGATTCTTAATGAGTATACATTTGTTGGAAATCTCGACTGTTGACTGAGATTTCCTCCCGCATATTATGATATGTTTCATAATCGTGCATCATTGCCTGCGTTATCCCATTGTACTAAAATAAGCAAAGTCAAATTTAAAAAAGGGTTAATTACCGTGAAACACACATGGTATTTTCGCCGGATAAACTAAGCTTTTTACAGCTATGTACGGCCAAATATTTACGTGTCTGATCCAAGTTCTGTCCAAGTTCATTGTACGTCATCAACATTACCGTATATCATTCTCACTAGAACAGTGAAAGGTATGAAACCAAAAAACTTCGAAATTATATGGAGAATGTATAGCATGGACGGAATGAGTCCAAACGTGACAAATAATATTATATGATTATAACGAGAGGAAAAGTCTGGGCATTCAAGAAATGCAACCTGTATTATATACATAATTTCCGACATTGGATATATTTTTAAAACAGATAATGTCATTCTTTCAAGGCTAATAAACTTCCTTCCTAATTCTTTCTTTCGCCGTTTCTTCTCGATGTAAAAGCACCTTATCGAAACGGTGGTAGAATCAAAATATGACGTGCATAAGTGTATTGAAATAATACCTACATGAATAAATGATTTTGAATTTGTAAATTTTCTGCTCATTCCGGCATCGCCTGCTTATTCCGGCATTGAGCTCACCTGTTGCCGTCCCTCTTGACGAAGTGCGGGTACTG
Organism: Carystus phorcus; assembly: GCA_018248895.1. Lineage (NCBI taxonomy): Eukaryota > Metazoa > Arthropoda > Insecta > Lepidoptera > Hesperiidae > Carystus > Carystus phorcus. Next base: position 10,735 of record DWJN01001347.1, read on the forward strand.
GAGCGAGAAGCAGAGGTCGAGCTCGACGTCGAGCGGCGGCACGGCGATGTCGTTGGAACGCAACGTGCGCTTGCTGCTGTGCATGCGCGCCGCGAGCGTCACCGCGCCCGCGCCCGCGCCCCCCACCGCGCCGCCGCCCGCCTCGCCCAACGCGCCGCACACGCGCAAGTGCGTTATCCGCAGTGTGCATAGCCTGCAACAACAAAAACATAATCTATACTAATATATAAAGCTGAAGAGTTTATTTGTTTGTTTGTTTGTTTATTTGTTAGTTTGTTTGAACGGGGTTATCTCAGGAACCACTGAACCGTATTGAAAAATTATTTTAATGTAAGATAGTCCATTTATGGCGGAAGGTGGAATTTATGGTTATCATAAAATTGTTTTAAAATAATAATTTATATGGCAAAACAACGTTTGCTGGGGTCAGCTAGTTAAATATCAAATGATTCGTAATATTTTTAGCAATCTCACTTATAAATCTTATTGTTCTTGCAACATATAATTTATTACACGATTTCTTTTTGTAACGAATGTTGTTGTCAAGTCAAATAAATGCATTTGTTTTTACAATTGCGCTTTGAAGGCTTATTGTGTTCATATCCGTTCATCGGAGGACACGTCAAGAAATGATTTCTGAAAGATAACAAATAAATCTTACTAATTTTGTTATAAAATTAAAATTATACTACAATAATTTTAATTTTATAACAAAATTACCTTTGTAGTTTGTAATAAACAGCGTGATTCTTATTAAAGTATTCGTGACACGTATATGATATGAAAAAAGTTTTGTAATAAATAAATACTTTTAATATTAAAACATTTACATTTTTATTTACACAAATAATATTCATATTGTGTGTGTGTCGCATATCGTGGATTATGTTCACACACAATTTTTATGTATTAAAAATACAAACTTTAACACAAGACGGTGAATTTATTTGATAGAAATGGGGAACATACATTCTTTGCAGGAAGTTCCTTAGCAGGCTTGGAGGAGATAGGGATTTTGCTGCGCTACCGAACTTAATAAAATGTAAGAATAAAATCGTATGAAAAATATATAACGGAAGTGCTATAGTCGTATACATAATAGAATAGTGTAAAATAATTTTCTTTTTCTCTCTCTTTTTTGCTGTTGTCTCATCCCTTTTTAACATAACACCGCTTAACGTAATACTAGCTTTTTTCGTTATCATCAAATACAGAATAAAGTAAAATTAAGTTACCCAAAGTTATATCTAGTTATTACAGCATGTAATTAACACGTCCAGTAGACAAATCGGTTAAATTTTTTATCGCTTAATCATTCTCATATTAAATTATATGTGCAGGATGGACGGTAATCGGCTGTCAGACTGACTGGCTGAGTGGTACGACCTCGAAACACGATGTATGGCTACACGCAACTCGTGTGTGTGTGTGTGTGTGTAATACCTACCTACTATAGAGGTACCATTTATGTACATTAAAAGTAAATAAGGTATTTGTAGAAGAATTATGACTTATTTTTAAGACAAAATAATCATTGTGCTCTAATATATTAATGAGTAAATTAATCAAATTTTAAACTAAACCCATAATTTCTTTTACATAATAATGTATATATTTTAAGGTGATATTCAACAACAATATATTCTGAACGTAAAATATTTTAACTCCTAACATTCTTTCAGAAAGTTGCCATATTAATATTGATAAATAGCAGTGGAAAATCCTCAGTAGATACATATATGTTATTTAAATTGTGATTTTGACTCATTGTTGATTATATTTGCATTTTGCCTGGATAGTTAAAATAGACAATATGCTCAATTATTTTACCAATAGAGATAGTATAATGAATTTTTAAACCCTTATTCGAAAATAGCATTTTAAACTATTTACAAGGACTTTTGATTTTGTTTTAGGCATAAACACTTCTATGCCAGTTTACCATATTACCATAAAGCGTACCTAATCTTCTTTACAACCTACTGTTATCACAACACACAACACTTGTTTTCCGTGACCTAAATCTTGCAGACTTCATGAATTCATAATCCTGATAAAATATTAACGTAATCGGATCAACAAATGCCACAATATATTTTATAGTAGACTAAATAAAAACTGTATTGGCCGCACGCCTCTCGCGTTATACCAAGCTTAATGTCAGTTCACTATGAAATAATACATTTCCGGATAACATATTTCGATTCCGGATAACAAGAGTTTATATCGCAATATTGGCTACGGCAAAGTGTTGACTTATTAAGAATTTAATCACTTAAAATTTGCTATCAACTTTCTTTACGACATTTTATTTTATTACACAGACGTGGTTTGCTTCTTGTATTGAATTGATTATGTAATTAAGTTAAGTTATTGCTAAACGGTAAATTATTTAATATACTAATGTTTTGACAACATAATTTATGCAGTTGAATTGTTGCTGAATATATGTAGATATCACTGACTTAAATATTTTTTTACTATGTGATATATGTATATAAAAGTTAATTTATCCAGTTACTACATCTTCATTTTAACATTAAATTTATTTTTATATTATTGACTTTTTTATATTTCATTATTCTTATTATTTTTGAACGAATTATGATCTTTAGTCAGTCGAAATAAAGCTTATTATGATACATATTATCATAGTTGAATCTCGTCTTTTGCAACTCACAAAAAATATTGTTTTCAATGGGAACTTTTAGCTTCGGAAATCCTCCTACGTGTATCCTTATTACGAATGTATTTTTCATTACGTTACGTTTTAATTTTTTGCGTTAATCATTTTCTCCCTGTTTAATTAATTGACCTTTCCTTGACATAAATGGTGTCCCTTAAACGCTTCCCAGATGACCTCGTGGCTACACGTTTTAATAAAATATTTTGTAAAACGAGGTCATTTCCTGCAAATCCTGGAAAAATGGTCTAGTTTAGTAATTCTAGTTTTGAACAATCTTAGAAATGAATTTAGTTGAAAAAAGAATATTGTTTACCCGTTAGAAAATAGAAATCTATTTATTAATTAAATTCCCTCCTGCCTCGACTTTACACAGTAAACCAGCATACATTCCGTTACATGAACAATTCTTTTTATATACAGGAAATAATAAATCCCGGTTTATATTACTTAACAAGTTTAATAAATTCTACGTTTACTCCATTTAAACCTTGCTTTTCACTCTTCATAGTGATACATACTGCATCATAATCCGTCCTTATTGTAGTAATTATCACACTTAGACAGACAGATATTTTATTTATACTGTGTAGAAGATAATCTATACGGCCATTGATATAATTTGTTTATTGGTTCGGAATCAGCTTAACGACACAATTAACGACGCCAAATAATTACTGGATAACTACATCCAATCATATTATAACGTTATATAATGAGGCAATTGACACTCAATTAGCTGGTCGAGCAAGATAATTGGAAATTATACAACTGTATATGTTACATCGACGGTTTCATAGCGTAATGGTGTTCACAATATATGTATGTAAGTGTAACGTATTGTTGGGAGTTACAATCAACACTGCACAGTTTTTATGGGAAATATTCCCAGTTACCCAAGCTGCTAAATATTATTATTAAAGTTATTTAAATAGGATTTTTTTTTTTTTTTTGGCAATACTTATTTATTTTAGTATCAGATTGTTTTTCTTTTTACTATTTATAATGCCTGTGTACATAAATGAACAACTTACCTGTTCTTGTTTATTGATATGTAGTAACTATGTTTAATTACCGGGAGGGTTCAGTTACCTGCATACTTCTTGTCTAGTTTTAGTAACTGACGACTTTACACATTGTTCTTAGGTATTAAATGTGGTTATAATTATTATGATACTAATCATAATATTAGTATTTATGGTTAAGAAACCCTTGTTTGCGAGATCACAGAAGACCATTACAACAGCCAACGATACAGTATTTAGATTCAGTATCGCGGCACTCGTGGCTCGGTTTTAATGGCCGCCGCCCTCCGGAGACCGGAGTCGGCCGGAACCGTCGCAGCTATCTCCAGACGCTTACTACGATATAACTCTAGATAGTCAAGTATAAAAACAAAATTCTATCCTTAAATTGTATAATCAATCAAGTAATACTGAAAATTATTACGGTCTCTTAATGTCGCGACAGGAGAGGTAATCATAGCCGGCTTTGAATTATTTAAATACATGATTGTCCCGATTACGTTTCAAATCTACGACGATGATGTAACGTGCAAATTAACTCTACATCTTATAGTTTTGTTGTCGCCCTCAAAGTCTCCACAGCAAAAGAACCTGCATAGTATTGCTTATTAACTAACCATAAGCCCTTATTAAAAAAAGCCTATAGATTCTTTACTTGAAGGTATAACAGCACAGTAACCTACACCATCTCAAAAAACTTGCAGCAACTTACAGATACTCGTAGGTATCAGTGAAAATTACAGTCAGACAGTCTGTGAGCACACTCAACATACATATTTCTGAAAATATCAACACGTTTTACACCACGACATCAATGTAATAAGAAACAAAATGTAATACAATCAATAAGAAAAAATAGTATCCTCCCTAGACGCGATCTTCGCATTTAATTACATTTTATTGAATAAAGCAGCGACAGGACACCGCATTTCTCAATATAAGCCGCCATCTTGAAAGCTTTTATTTTTTTTGTCATGGAAAAGATTCTTCGCAATGAACGGAAAGATTTATTTCAATACACTTATATTTATTTCAGTACACGTTTCTTATTGAAGACTTTTTTATCGAAGTATTCAACATAAGAGATTGGAAATGTGTCTACCAATAACGTTAAAAAGATTTTTTCTGTATCTATCTAGTGTTCTGAATATTACTGTTTGAGCGTTTGACGATGGACAGATAGATAGACCAGTCAACTTATGGAAGAACAACATTTCTGAATTTATAGCATATTCATTGAAAGTATTTAGTATACGGTGAAGTTCATTGTTGTCTCCTTTTTCTGCGATGTCCCTGATTCTGTTCATGTCGAAAGAAGACATCACGATTCAGATATCTCATTGTGTGATGTAAAACTATGACATAATATCCCCGGGAACATTAAAACAGTTTCAACGCATTTCCTTGACAATGTTCGCAACGACAGAACGACAGTACAACTCTCGTACCAACATTATATTCCTCTTTTCTCCGTTCGTTTCGATAAAATACAAGAGCGCTGCGCTCACATATTATTACCGAGTTCTTATGTAAATTGAATGTAGCAGACGCGCAGTTAGCGAGCTGAGAATAATGTTCGCGTATCTCTGAATCACTGGCAGAATAAAAATTAGAATCCACAGAAAATCGAAGAGCTTTACGTTGTTTTCGAATTTAATGTTTAGACAGACAGGGATTTATCATATGATAAGTAAGCAACGAACAGCCAGCATCGTTAAAAAAATACCATTCTAATAATGTCTGCCCCGTTGGGGTTTGTATCCAGAACTATTTGCTAACGTTTGCTAATCAATACTTACTCACCTGGTAAATTAAGTTTATAACACCATTACAATAATAATAAATTACTATGACATTTGTATAAGGATCTGTACAACTCTTTTGTGACTGAATCGAGTATTCATTTCTACTAGTTCGATTTTCATTCTTACCTATGCTACAATAATCCCGACATAATAGTTATTTATCAGTGTAGCAAGTCGCTTGCGACTTAGGTTGTCAAGTGACAAGCAATTTAGGCAGTCACGTGAAGGTATTGGGGACATCAATCCTAACAAATAAGTAAAACTACCTCAGTACTCCTCATTCAACTAGCGTGTGATCAATATTGGCTTAAAACTGTATTCGTTACAAATGCATATAAGCTGCTTAAACCATCTTACACGAATTGAACTTATTTTTTCCCTCAAGAAACAAAGCTTTATTTTAAAAAATAACCTTTTATTCGGAACCAGAAACCAGCGTGTAGTAATTTCCTTCAAAATTACTACATGTGACAAAGGTACGATTACATGAACGATTGCTTTTACAAATTTCCAGTTAATTGGACAAGTAGATCTAAATTCCATGTCCAAATTGTAAATGAACACACATGAGAAAATACGCGCACACAACACGCAATTATTTACAAGGAATGATTTACCAGAGCGTGAATCAATTCATATAGAGGGGAGTCAAAATTACTTGTACATCACGGCAAAGTGAGGGCAGGTTAGTTACCATGCAATAGACATGACGGGTTTTACCATGACGTCATCGTTTTAAAATGTATTTGTATGGTGTTTGAAAGCTAATGGCTCATAGCTCAGAGATCGTCACACTACTAGTTGTCTTCTTGATGGCTTGATGCACATTCGTTTACTCTTAATTGCGGTTTGATAAATGTCTACATCGAAAGTTTTTAGGAATGTAATCATTTAAAAAACACTGACTATTAACATTTTAATTGTAGCGGGTGCTCACGATCTCTGTATTCTCTTTATTCTTGATATTTAGAACCAGTTACATGGATCGTGGTCTGCTGCGGATCTGCGGTGGCGGGAGAAATTATTGACAACTGACACTTGACATACACTAATGATAGATAAGCCTGTCAACTCTACGTCTAATACTTTTCACGTGAAACAAATTTAAAAACATATATCACTGACTATTATTGTGTAACACTCGAAAACTTAGAGCATGCCAATAGTTGGCTAAACCATAGAGTCTACTTAATGATAAGTTATCACAAACGTTTCAGTACAAAGGCTTTAATGATAATTTCACTGCCAATAAGGTATAGGGATTATAACCGTGTTATAGAAATTGTTCTCTTGCTATTGAACGTGAGTTTCGCAACAAACCAACATTATTCAGGGCACGCTTCCCAACGATCATTATTCTGCGACAGCGACCGCGTTACCGGTGTCTTTTGTGAGGAAAAACGTTATATTGGATTGGAATATCCGCTGAACGTCCTCATCTATACCGGACATATTTAATTTAAACGAAACTGTACTTTTTCACAAGATTAAGGAGCTATATTGTATGCATCCTATAGATGCGTCGAATGTTTCGCTGAATATTCCTATTATACTCCCTACTCAGTTTTTATGTCTGTAATCGGCCATATTTTCAGTTAATTTGGATGATGAATATTAACTATTTAGATTTCTTTTTTATTTATTTATACAGAAATGTACATGCATACTAGTACAAATACTTCAACTAAATTTTAAGAGGAAATATTATATTATTTAATCATTGATAAAAAATAATAATAAAATGCTGTTGTGATCAAAATCCACGTCTGTTTTTAATATACTATTTTTTATTAGTAGATCTTCATAAAGTGACTCTTTGCCGCAAAAAATTCAAATAAATCGACATATGACATATAGGACATCGAAAGTCCAATAACAGACTAACGTCATGAAATATCAACAATAAATAGAAGAAATCGAAAATTTATTTCAATCTCTGCTCCCAAAATAAAATTTCCGAACGTCTACAAAATTATTTGGCGCGGTAATATATAATTATTTTAAATAATAATTAAATTATAAAGTCTAATTTTGAATTCCGAACGTAATATCCACACTTCATATGTCAACGTCACGATCTGTCTAACATATGAGGCCGAG
>DWJN01001348.1:0-18344 GCA_018248895.1 Carystus phorcus
CCCCACACGCGAGGCGCGCGGCGCGTGCGCCCGCCGGCCGGCGAGTCAGTTCTCGTCCGCGCCGCGACATTGCCACACGCGTGTTGCGTTACCGAACGCGGCGCCTAAACGATCGACTATTTCATACCAGTGACCGAGAGGGAAACCTCTCGCCCCGCCGCCAAGATTGCTTCTCAAGTGGAAATGCCGACGAGCCTGTTCGGAGAGCTGGGCGGGGGCAGCCTGATGGAGGACCAGCGCGCCTTCGAACTGGCGCTGGAGCTGAGCATGCTGAGTTTCGGGAACGGGCTGCCCTCGTCGAACCCGCTGGCGAGCCCCCTCGGGTTCGCGCCGCCGCCCGACGACCGCGCCAAGAAGTCTCAGAACATGACGGAGTGTGTGCCCGTGCCCTCTTCTGAGCACGTCGCCGAAATCGTCGGGAGACAAGGTACGGCCGCTATATTCGCGAGTTGAGGTTATGTCGTGCCGGCTTTCCGCTCGCGACCTGCGCAACCCTTATATAAGGGCACGTGTCGCACCGGCGAGTTTTTAGGTTATGTTCGATCAAATGTAACCATCCTCGCGAGATACCTCCAATTTGTCGCGCGGCACGAACTCCTCGCGCGAATATTGTTTGTTTACCCTCGCGGTGCGACTCGTGCACTGCACTCGAGTGCAGTAGTTACTTCGGTTCGTAGACGCTTAGATGAAAGTCGTAGCGTAGCTTTAACGTAGAACAGTGTAGTAATAATATCTGTGCTAGAACCGTGTAAATAAACGATCGCGTAGCGGACGCTCGCGGTGGGAAGTCGGAGTAATTTCTCGCTCTAAAATCCTTGTAAAGCTTCTCGAAACTAAGTTATGTAGAAAAAACTACAATCTTCTAATTAAAAGGCATCCTCGAGCAAAAAACTATACCCTCGGGGATGTCGGCAGTTTTTCTATCGAGGGCTGCGTAGAAAAAACACCGACAAAGTAAATTCGACGCAGCCTTATCTGAGACTAATTTCACTCAATGTGCATTGGATTCGCAAAAAAAGTATAAGTGTTTGATGTTCCTGAGGTCTTAGATAATTTTGAAAAGCTTGAACCGAATCGGATTGCTTAATTATGGAGGTGGCTTTTTAAAGAATAAAATCCATTTTGTTTTTATAACAATACATTCTCCAGTGTAGACGTACCAAATATTATTTTGATAGTTAACAAATACCTACAGTACTTATCTACTAAGCCAGTGACGTATATACTTGTATAATAATTAATAGCAGTAAGACATTTTCATTAGTAAATAGTAGAAAAAATTATCGACTAGAAATGCAGGTTGTATTTAGTAGAAAATATTGTAGTTACCTTAATATATATATTTTTTTATTTTTAAAAAGGGTAGTGCGAAATTAATTTCCCGGTATTATAGACTGAGACGTGACTCAATTTGAACCAATTAAAACTTGTTTGCATTTAGTAAATGGTCTACGCGTATTATTGAGTCTAAAATCTTCGTCGCATCTCAAATCTGCTCCACTGACCTCTGCTCGAAGTTAGACTTTAGAATAATTACGCTGACCCTAGTATAGTATATTGCACAGTGTCTTAAAACTATAAATAAAAAGAATATAATTTTCACAAAGATTTCCCTCCATATATACTTTTAACACCCAAAAGCCATTTAATATATATAAACATGATAATTATGTTACCGCAATTTAATCTTTATTGCAGAAATATCATAAAATTTTGAATTTTACAGTTCAAATAACATTTTTATAAAAGACCACGAAAATTGTCAGTTGACGGATTTAATCATTTTTTTAATTTGCTTTGACTGAGACAAATATATAATGCTTATATTTTTTGTGCATGTTTGTTCTCATTAATAGTGTATTTTTTTGGTTATTATATTACTAAGTGTCATGAAATAATTATTTTAATACGTAGTTTGTCGATTTTATGTAAATAACCTTTGTTTGTTAAACCTACTATTTATGTAAGTAAATAGATTTATGTGTAAAGATTTCCAGTCATATATTTTGTGTATAAACATGAAATTAAGGCTGTGTATTTAACACATTTTACATCAGAGATTTAATAGGAGACATGTGTGTATTCTTTGATATTTTCCTGAATCTATTTAAACATTTCAACAATGACGACAAGTGTGTCTAGGTATATTCAAAAGACGAATTAAGATATATATATATAATCAATGTGCCAATACCCGTCTATACCACGTAAAACTTATGACCCATTTGCAGTCAGACGATTGACAGACGGACAAAACACAGCCTGAACTGCTAAACATAGAATCTTGGATATCAAAACATAGGGTTACGTTTGTTAGATACAATCGAGACGATACATTTTATATGATACTAGCTGACCTGGCAAACGTTGTTTTGCCAAGTATATTATTTCTAGGGAATTTCTAGTGTGGGAAAAAATTACTATTAAAAATAGTGAAAAAGGGGTGAAAATTTAGGTTTTATTTTTTAAAACCACATTATAAAAATTTTGTCCAAAAAAATAAAAAAATTGTAAGGGTTGTCCACCCCTTTGGCATTGGCCACTCCACCATCCTGTTAGGTTTTAACTAGCATCTACCTAGTTATTAATTGTGAAGAGAAAATTGAATACCAATTTTTAAGAACAATGCACGCACCTATTGTGAGATTTGCTATAGTTAAACTTGGCATGGGAAAGCTGAATGCTAAGTTTGTATGAAACAATAATTTATGTAAAAATAATAATAGCAAATAATACCTACGTTCCAATGTTATTACCAATTTAAGTAACCCTTTCAATAAATTACGGCGTATTTCGACTGCTCGTTCATAAGTAGGTAAGAATGTAAATGTTTTTTAAAGATCACCTAATAATTATATGTACGTTAATTCGTTAATTTTTCTAGAACTTTCCTAAACTTGCCTCCAGGGAACCATTACCGCGGTATAAAGCATACTAACCTTGAAATTAATAAGATTCGTAATTAACGTTTTCCTAATATTTATGCAACAATTGATATATCTACACTAATAATATAAAGCTGAAGAGTTTGTTTGTTTAATTGTTTGAACGCGCTATACTCCGAAAGTACTGGGCCGATTTGAAATTTCTTTTAGTGTAAGATAGTCCATTTATGGAGGAAAGCTATAGGCTATATAACATAACGCTACAAATGTTCCAAGGCGATACGAAATTCGCCAGGTCGACTAGTAATATATAGATATGATACCTTACGAAATTTTAGCAACTTTCGAATGCAGATTTCGGCTTAGTTTCCTTAACCTTACGGTGGATTAGTAGTAGCCTAATATATCTACTTACCAAGATATAATACAATTAAGTAGAATACATCTACTATGATATTGCGTTTATTTTATTTATTTGTCACTTCTTAAGATAAACGACAAAGGGTCCACCAGTTTACCATGAGGATCTGTAGGAAAAGCCAAAAGTAAATGTTAAAAAAACCGAATCATTATCAATTCCGTTTTCGAATACTCATTTGAAACGCCAAAAACTTTAATCTTGTCATATAATCTATGAGTTCTATGGGAACAATGGAAGTTAATACGTTGTGCTATAATCAAACAGTAATTATTTTTAACCCACTTCATAATATGCGACCATTTAATCTTTAATTTTATTGTTTAGTTTTTAGTAAGTCTCGTATAGTCTTAAAATGGAAAGATTTTACAGTTCTTGTGAGATTAGGCTAATGTTACAAATACTTTTTTTTCTCTATAGATTATTTTTTCATTAAACAAAGGTACATATTGTAGAAAAGATTAATTATAATTTTGAAGGTATGTGAAGTCTCAAATCTAAAGTTAACTATTGTTGCGTAGATATCGTATATCACATCATATTGATTTTTTAACTCTTATTACAAAAAACAATATTTATTATTGTAGCCCTAATTATGATTATCTTAATTTAATAGATTTTATTATTACCTAAAATAGCCTACATAAAAACTGAAGTAAAGCATTGTTTAATTTCTTTTTATTCGTGTAATCTATGAAAAATCATAAACTTAAATACAATATATAAAGCATAATCTTTATTTATTTATTATCTTAGTTTCATTTCTTTATCTTATTAACCATTTATAAATTATGCAATATTTCACAATAACTGTGTCATTGAACTTTTAACATTAACTTAATTCAATCAATCTTCATTCATTGTCAAAAAAAATCATAGATTTACAAAACAAATCTACCAGGGTAACATAAACACAAACGGTCGCGAGATTAAAAAAGTAAAAGCTCTTTGTATTATAAAACTAACAGTTGAGTCGAGTAGCACAGAAAGCTGGATTCCTCCAGACCTTTCCCATAGCCAAGGAACAATAACACATGATCGTAGCAACCTATACTTGTGTAGGGCCTTGCATTTCCAGCCAGCGACTCATAAAAGCAGAGCAAAAAAACACCGCATCGCCAGTTGTAACCTTGTCTAACTACCGGCCGCTCCCTGCGACTAAACATGTTAACGGCAACGCACGGGCTTTTACTGCGACAGGGTCCTATCTGCGGACCATTTCGTATTGTGATGTAGGTTATATCGCTATATTTAGGGCGGTTCGGAGTTCGGTCGAAGCTTCGGTTTGTATAAATGTTTTAGTTCGCTTTCTTTGAACCTATGGGACTGATAAATCAGCTCGGACATTTATTTCTTTCACTGCATTTTTATCTTTTGATATTCATTAATATTGACGTTAGGTAAACACTAAACATTGATCAATGTAGAAAATATTTAAAGCATCAACTTGGTTGATCATTAATTTCGAAAATGTCGATGGTCTCAAAGATCTTATTTCTTTAAAGCGAACAGGTTAATCTGTAAATGGCGGATGTCACAAAAACTACAAGAAGAGACTTTATTTTATTTCCCAAGTACCTAACAATAGTCAGGATGGTAGAAATTCAATACGTACTTGGCGAGCCACGGCCGGATTGCCGTTTTTGTTTATTATAAAGGACCTCGGAGGTACCTACTTCACTTCTGTACTTATTTTAAATTTATTTTTGTGTACTAAACTATTCAGGTATACCTTTTGACGCGCAGTCTAAAGACAATTTTAAAGTAATAAGTTTTATTTAAATTTAATAAACCAGATTCACACCTATTATTGAAATAATTATATCCTAAGTTTATTAACAATAGGAATAAGGGACGTGTATATGAAAATAATTATGTTTGAACACAATGTAATAATACGTTTACAGCTAAATTAAATCATGTTGCAATGTTTACTTTATGACGAATTTATCGAATAAACAAGACTACTAAATGTACATAATATATTAGAAGTATTGGTAAATAAAGTCTACTTTCAATTGGCATATGATTTAATATCTATTCGAAGCGACACGCTATAGATTCGCACTGATGCATGCGAAAATCGCTTAACCAAATGAAGTAGGTACGAGTATAATGTTCTTGATAGGACCAAGTATAAGTACCGAGAGGGCCTGCATTCCTAGTTATTTTTACAATAATTAAAACATTCTAAAGCGCAGTCTTATGCAAATTAATGTCTCCGATATAGTCCGTCGATACAGCCCGCTTGACCACGAACGCAAAAGTTCAAAACTCATTCTTTATTTGTATTAACGGATACAGTTTTTCTCGATTTGCCTTACTGGCCGAGATGTAATTATGGTCTAGATGTTTCGTATTGTATTGGAATAATAAAACGACGGATAATTAGTAAGTAGACTGCCGAACGTTGACAGCTGCGTTAACTCATGAGACGATTCGTAACTCCCAACTCGTAACATAGTACGCACCTTGAAGATGGAGAACCTTCAGCTATACATTTAAAATTCCTCTCAAAACGCGATTAGAACCTTAAAGCTACGCATTTTTTATGACATGAATATGTAATAAGGACATCCTTCGCAATGGGACCGTTTTATTGCCACGTCAGCAGCAATAGCGACCTTATCCTCCTGAAAATAAAACGATCGTTCGCGACGCAAAGACGTCTTTGTTTGTGCCAATGACATATGTTTGAGACAACGCAATATACCAAAAGGAGGTTGTTTAAAATTCTCGCGTTTACGCACGGACACGCGGTGACGTCACGTCCGGTTGTCGACAACCCGCGTCGCCGCGACTATCGATAATGTCGATTGGCGATGTACGATTGTCCCGATGTCGATCGAACCTCCTGTCGGCGCGTTTGTTGTTTTGATTTGTAGTGGCACGACGCGCGATGTTTTGCATCTTGTGAATTCGGCATTCGGTGCGGTAAATAATGTCGTGTCACGGACGAACCCCCTCCGTATTGTGACGTCGCGAGTCGTGCGACTCCGCGACGAACAATCCGAGGCGCTCGAGAAATGCTACCGTCTTATATGAAACGACTTCATTATAATTGTATAGCCGGCCGGCCGGCATTCGAGGTATGAAGTAGACCATAACATAACAATGTTCCCAAACCGCGGCGCGTATGAGTAATTCATCCCCGTCCGTCACGAGCCGGTTCTAGTGACGAGTCGCTAGGACCGGTTCCACATCAATGACTGCCAACCCCCCTTTCGGCCTCTGTTTACTCCTCATCTGGATAGCTCCGTTTTTTGTACACAATAACTCTCGTTTTTGACGCTATCCTCCCGTTTCGTGCACGATATTATATATAAATTGTTTCTACAACGCCTTTAAACTTAGGTATAATATTGATCATTCATTATCTTATTACATATTTACATGGACATTTTACAATATTTTGTAGAATTGAAAAAAGAAATACAATTTCCGAGCGATGACTTGCAACGAAAGAGAAAACAATCTAATAAAGCACACGTGCGAGTATGTCGGTACTAAGATCGCAATACGGCTAGGCGGTAAGCGGCAATCGGCGAGATTCGCAGAGCCCAGCGTGCGTTCCGGTCGTCGCCACTGCACTCAGGGTCAAGGCTTCGGCTCCTGCACACTTCTGCACGCCTGGTACACGCGGGGAACGCCGCCCGTCTTGCTCTCTATCTGTATCGAACGGAAATGGAGCGCTAAAAGCGAATCTGATAGATAAATAGCTAGTGTTTTCCCACGGCCGTTGCCTCGTAGGCATTGTCTTTAATAATTGAGTGCGTTGAACGTTCTTCAATGAAGAAATTGCCCGATGTAATAACAGACTAAAATGATTAGCATTGCGAAATAAATACAACCGTTTGTAGTATAAATGTATAAAGATTATAAGTCTAATTGATTTAAAAGTTATAAAGTGTCACCAAATTGCTTGTTAACTAACGAACAACGTTAACAAGATTACACAAATCTCTATCCGTTGTCAATTTTTGAATGAACTTCGATGGTAAAAAAATAGAAGCATCTGTCCCGCCTGACGCTAAGACATCCCGAAATTCCAGGGCTACATTTTTTGTGTAACTTGACAGATGCATTCTGGGACGCCGCTAACCGCATCTTGCGTCCTTATCGCTCATGGAAACGCGATCCTACGTATGTCTACGTGTACCCGCAGTGTACTACGATGAATTCGAGGGTTATTTTAAGGTACATAACCCCGTCCTTGTCACTCACGCCGTGGCGCCATCGCCTCCAGAACGGGGCCACACTAACTCGCTCCTGTTTGTATTGAACGGCGGGCATAGCAGCATTCTTAAACATGGCTACTTTTTGTTTTCAAACACAAACAGTGCGCTAGCGGTCGAGTGCAGTGAACTAGGGATCATTTCGAGTCATAGTTTACAGCGAAAGAAACTGGCGTGACGTCACGGTGCGCCGGCACCCCCACGTCTGCGAAACTTAGGGACCCTAATGAATGACTTCCTAATTGCCGCGGCAGCACGAATAAACCCGTAATCCGGCGCGAACCGCCCCTCTGTTTAATTATGGACCTTGAGCCCTTTCGATAGTGAGCTGGAAATCGAGTGCCAGACGTCTCGCGACGTGTACTTGTGGACGTGAGTGATTATTTATTATGTAGTTATTGAGTCTTAAACGTCCGGATAATGCGAAGCGGAATCGACTCTTATTATTGGATTGTTTAGAGCCATTTCAGCTTGCGCGGGGTGGAAGTTGATTCGCGTTGGAGCAGAGCCGGCGCGGCCGCGTTGTAGAGCGACAAGTCGATATGCTTCCCGCACTAATGTTGACAACAATCCATCTCGGGCTGTCAGGCGGCGCCGCGAATTAGACTCACTCCCATTTCGATTTACTCCTCATCCAGGGCCGGTAATAAGTGGCAATCCCGGCAACTTTCATTATTGTGGCTCCACGCGCGCCGTCTCCACTCCAGAACTATGCGATAGCAATTTCTGAAGAGATTAATTTATTTGTCGCGGACTACATTATTGTGCGTAAAAAATTCTCGTTCGTTTTTCTCGCAAAGGTTTAATGACAGGATACGATGTTAATGTCTCGGAGTCAAAGTCCGTGGCTGCAGATGTGCGAATGTGGCTGTCGCGAGGAATGTGTCCGCTCTAGCCCGGTCGACACATGTCTGTAATCTGCGTTATTGTGCGCCGCCATGAACAATTGGAGATATTGAACAATTCCGTCCACGGGAACCGGTTTCGTGTTTGATACTGTTCCCTCATTTATGCTAGAACTCGGTAACGTTGATTTCACGTTGTGGACTGTTAAAACGTAATTTGAATCGTCGAACTGTTTTGGTATGCCTCTATTTTCATCGTTGAGCCACGTAACTGCAGCCGTGAACTTGAAGCTAAACCTGCTAATACGGCCGTCAACCTTTATTCGTAACGTATTTTATGAATCGTCAAAGCTAACCACTTAAGGTTAATTGGAAGCCGCAATACGTGTTATCGGCCCTCGGTTACATCTGCCGCGACGGTTACCGTCACCTGCCCTTTCCAACCGTCTTACCTCCGCAAGAATTCGATAACAATAATCACCCTTGTAAATACATCAATTACTTGACACCGTAATGATTGTGTGATTAATTTATCAATTTTTCGGCGGCGTTTTATCGAAAGCGTATGTCGGTTCAAAAGAAATGTTCAGTTTCCGTTTTTTAGTCTGTTTAACTTGGCTCGATAAGGATTAAGAATGCACTTTAAAGATTCGTTAAGATAGAAATAATTGAGTTTAATTTTGAATTAAAGTGATGTATGTGATTTTTAAAAACCTTTTTGGTATTAAAAGCGTCTTAATTATCGGGTTTATAGAAAGTCATTCAACAGATGAATGATCTTGTTGATTCAGCCTGGAGTAAGCTTTGCAGTAGGTGTTGAACAACTAAAAAACATACATAACATAATCAGTTTTGTGTTCATTTGTGTTCTAAATACTTATACCAAAAACACAAATTTCTCTAACCCCCATTTGTTATTGTATGTAGTGAGTAATGGAATAACAAATACTGCTCACTGTAAGGGACACGATTAAATATTAACAATGCACGCAACTTTGTCTGCGTGGAATTGAATAGCAAAGTTATTATTCAGTTCGCAAACTTTACATAACTTATAATTCTAGAATATCAGTAGCCTGTGTTACTCCTTATTATATTAGTTATCTACCAGCGAAAATCCCGTCAAAAACGGTCCAGCCGTTAAAGAGATTAGCCGGAACAAACAAACAGAAAGACGTACAAACACAAAAATTAAAAACATATTATTTTGCACTATGTACCCTGTAAAATGTAAAGTGCACATGCATTTAGTAAAAAAGTATTTTTTAATATTACAGACAGATGTGACAATTTTATTAATTTGTATAGATTTAATTGTTACGGAACTCTTGGACTAGGGCCTCGTACTTTTGTAAATTTTGGTCGTAAGTAGTCACTTTAGGCGTACGAGGACATAATCGGAGCGTGAATAAAACACGGGTTCTTCCGGACGTAGACCGCCGTGGTGTGCGTGCTGTGTCTGTGTGCACCGCACGTGTGTACACGAGCGGATGTTGTGCTACAGTTTTGTTCTTCGTTCTCACACAATAATTCACGAAGATATTTCATATCAATAAGTTTAAGACGCGGGCGTACGGATGTGGAATTTGTCCACAATTGAGTAAAAGACGAAATATACAATTTTATTTGTACATAATCTGCTTCTAAGAACTTCCTAAGTCACGGGAGTTATGAATAAGTTTGTACAAACAATACCTCAAACAATTATCAAACAAAATTGACATTGTGTTGAAATCATCATACTAGGATTGCAGAACTACGAATAGGTATTAATTAATTTATATTGGGAAGCAACTATCGTGGGGAAAATAATATAAGAATTGTTCGCAAGGGAAATGACACGTCAACGAAATATTTGATGAATGTATTAAGTAGCGTTAAATGTTATGACACATTACATTCAATTAATTGAGACTAAATGAGGAAGATTACAATGGCGGACCATGAGTCAGTGGCGAAGAAGAATCTTCAAAACATTCTAAACTTCTAGCGCCCTAGTAACTCATATCAGTTTTGTAACTTTGTATGGCAAATTATACTTTATTATTTATTTATTTGAAACTTTATGTATATTTATAATTGTACAGACAAAGGCGTACTTAATACTAAAAGCATTCTATTTCATTCAACCTTTTACGTTCTTTTATTAAAAAAATATCGATCGAGTACACAAAGGCAGTTCTTGTCGAGACATGCCTATTTCCAGTTGTAACTATTTTACTAAAACTACTTTTTACACGAAGTACTTATGTATTATTTGCTACTTTTCGACAAAAGTAGATTAGAGTATTGAAAGACTGATGATATTTACTAAGAAGTCATTGGTAAGTCATCGGTAAAGGTAAAAACGAAACGAAACGGGTAAGCAGGTGCGTCCGCAAACGTGTTACGAAGGGGCACATTTAATGTCAACTATTTATACCCGAACCACTATGGTACGCTATTATTAAGAACTCGTACCAGCTATTATTTATAATTACTTTAAATCGTTTTTATATGCACTAACGAAGCACTAATAGAATGAGTTGAAAGAATTAACACAAGTAATTCGTTGTAAATATTAACGCGACTACAATTGGGTGCTTGACCCCAACCGCGAATACAAAATATCGTTATTTGAAGTGAGTCATAATGTTTTTTCACATGTCTATACTAATAATATAAAGCTGAAAAGTGTGTTTGATTGTTTGTTTGAACGCGTTAATCTCGGGAACTACTGAACCGATTTGAAAAATTATTTTAGTGTAAGATAGTCCATTTATGGAGGAAGGTATAGCCTTTATTCACTACAGATATGTATTTGCACAAAATACCTTGGATAGTGTTGATCAAAACATGAAAATTACAATGCCTCCTATAAAAACTATTTTAATATTTTTTAACATAAAATTTCGCAGCTTACGCCATGTTCTAAAGGGCAACATTACTTTTAGTAAAATACTTTCGGGCGATACAAGCCATGTCGTATTTATACAAAAAATTCATACCGGTCCCATTATTACCTTAAATACCCATTGTGAATTAAACAGTAAATTACTTCCTATACCGAGTTTAAATTATAGCATTGGTTTTCGTGATTGTCTTATTCCATGGCCTTATCTGTTATTATATCTTTTAATTGAACACGAGACAGCTGTTAAAAAGTAACTCAGAACTATGGAAACACTTAATCTAGAGCTATTTCATCGCAATCAAAATGCACAAGTATCTGGTACTTACAATTAAATTACCAGTAACATGTATTTTAATTTTTATAGCTAATCGTTCCAAATACTTGAATAAAGATTCCTTCCGCGTTGAAATGAAAAAAGACAGTCAAAATTGCGTCATTAACCGCCCATTTCTGAAAATTTGATAAAAAATTGACTAATAAACTGTCAGATCTAATGTCAAACGTAAACGTGTCATTTGATTTAAATTTTACTACAAATCATTTGTCAAATAAAATTTTGTTTTCTGATTTATTATTGTTTTTCAGAAACTCAAATTGATTAGACAGCTTCTAAATTTACATGCATGATAGTTCAACAATATTTTGTTAAGCCTTTCAGAAACTGACGGTAAATTAATCTAAATTCAAGTCTTTTATTTTGTAATAATTCGATTGTTAAACACGTTTCATTAATTTTATAAAACGAGATAAAAATGAAACGATCGGATCATTTGTCAAGATACAAGTCGAGCGATTTGAGGCACTTAATGACATGTAGACGTAATATGACGTCCATGAATCAATTACAAGTAAATACGGCGAGGTACAGCGAGGAAGTCTAAGAGAAGGGGATCGTTAACTTTTTCTTAAATGAACTAATGATACACACGAGTGTTTCATAGTTGCGGAATTATGACTTGAATAGGTACATCACTGTTAGTACTATTTTAAAGAATAATGTGTGCACGAAGGACTGTGATATTTATTACAAGTGTATACAGAGTATAAAATACAAAAAGCTATGTATGTATATATATTGACTATGTGATAGTAATATATTTATTAAAAGGAACAAAGTCAATAGTGCCCATGTGAACAGATTTAATCCTTTTACAGAACGGTTTACGGTCGATTTTCTACCACTGCAAATCTCTAGAAAAACAAATGCAATATTATAATTACATGCTTTTTTAATCTGGTATAGTTTCATATATTATTCTAATGGAATTCGAGGTAAGTTCTCCTTAGTTATCCTTTACTTAAAATCAACGCGAAGTTGATGTAGATTCTTCTAATCCTTTGCTGCGTATACACATTTGTTTACAGAAGTACTGCACGTGTCCGTTGTTCGGCCCTAACATAAATAATGAGTATTTAAATGAGTCCCCAAGTTACAATCGTTTGTGGACAGCAAAAGAAATTAACTTTATATCCGGCGCGGACGGGAAGCGGGAGATACCAATTTGACAAGTCAAAAAGTTGTAAAAGTACTTAATGGATGTCCGCTGCTCGTGTCCTACTCTGTATTTGGTTTAGACGAGTTTATCCTTCTTTCAATTTTGTAAAAAATACATTGAGTTGTGTAGAATAACCAAATTTTGCCAACGAGTTCATTAGTAATTGCCGCCTTTTGTACAATTGTATCGTTTCAATAAATTATGTAAATATGAAAGTCAAAATTGGTTCGTATTCGTAAAAAAACAATAACACATGTTTTTAAAACAAAGACGTGAATATTTTTTTGTATCTGTTACGTAATAAATTAACTTTGTTTAACTGATCAATTATTTAAATCGTTATAACATAATCATGCTCTCAGTTACCCAATTGACATTGACAATAGGTTTGACAGTTTATTTTCGTTGATTAGAATTTCAGTCGATTGATTATTATAAGTAGTTGCGAGTATAATTATCCGCTGGTGGCTAAAATATCTTGAACGTTTCTGCTAATTAATATTAGCTAATTAATAGAGATTTAATTAAATCATGTACATCGATATTGTGCTCAGTGTACCAAGCTCGCATAAGTGCGTGGTCGCGCAGTAGTTATCCAATGAAAGTTGATTAAAAGGGCAACGACAATGCGTCTGGTCCGGCCGACAGCTGCGTTATGTTGTTATGTTGTCGTGAGAGGAACCGTCAAACGAATGTACAACCAAACGTGTTTACTATACGTTAATGTAATGGAAGTAATATGTGAGCAGTTGTTAATACGTAGTTATGTTAATGTTGACAAATAGGTGTATGTTGTTAAATTTTGTTATTCAAAAATATAATTAATTTTAACCACTTAATTTTTAGATTTTTAGATCGATATATAAATTCAACCGGAATTCAATTTTATTGTCAACAAATAAATGATGAGATATACAAGTATGAATTTATAAACTCTAAAATCTTCAGAACCCTAGATGAATATCATGGATAGATTTGTGTATCCATCTTTGTGAACTTGTCGTCAGTAAGAGATAGATTAGAAACCGTCGGGATTAATAACAAGTTTTCCCACCAATTCCATAGGATATTTTTTAACTTGTTCGTTTAAGTAGATTCGAAGGGTAACATGTTAACGACAATAGTTACGTCTAGTTAACCCTCTACTCGACAGCTGCGCCGTCCGTTGCGTCGCGTGAGAGTGGTAACGGTCGTCGGCGAGCGGTAGCGGTTGGGGGTTGGATTTTTGTCTTGTACAACACAACTTATAATATTCAACGTTTAAACATAAAGTATTTTAACATACGCACGAACATTTTTGACTACTGTACCTACTGCGATGTTTTTTGTACCAGGATAAGATAAGGGCGTAAGTAAATACTGTACTTTTTTTGTCAAAGAGAAACTAGAGTGTGATGTAAAATGTTTATGTAGCATCCGACACTAGTAAAAGAAAATGGTTCAACCAATTTGAATGCCATCTTTACTGATGTGTTTGCAGTAGAATACTAAAGTATTATTTCGAGTGTTAGTGTTATAGGTGTTCAGATGTGAAGCGAACACAGTTACTGTTTATAATAAGACACAGGGAGTTATCGTAAGCGTTTTGTACTATTAACTTTGACTCAATATTAGATAACAAAGTCGTTATATTTTCAACGAAGAGGCTTGAGAACTAGTATTTTCATTATTTTTTTAAAACGTCAACGATGACAGCAACTCTCAGGTGGCATACGAGCCATTGTTTGAACCAAAAAACTTCGAATTATCACTAACCTACATAATGATATTAGTACGATATTGGTTCCGCGTACATTAAAAATACAAATTCCTGGTAAATATCGCTAACATCACTAAGACGAGCGCGGCAACACTTCCTATGATTCATTATGACTTATTGCTTATTTGTATCGCGGACGTAGGGTTATCGCTGGTCAGCCGCTACTAGCGGAAACTTAGTACATTTACTACGAACTCCAGTTGGAGATTGCGGAGATACCTGTGGAGTATTGGACCCGTGGTAGTTCGATTCTCCGCCAGAACATTTAAAGGTACCGTTAGCTTGTCAATTAAAGACTTGTGTGGATGTAGAGTGTAAGAAACAAGGGTGTATGTTACTTATTTTTTATATAAATTGTTTTTATTGATATAACTTATTGGTTAAATAAAAGATTACGCTGCCGTATACATCAAAATCTGTTGTAATAAGACTAAATTTAGCTTAATTATTGAACTGAATTACGTACTAGGCAGGTACCCACTCTTGTGAATGGAAATGATTACCAAAGGTTTATGTGTATACCTTTAAATAATATTGTTGTTTTTAGATATTCTCCTCGATTCAAACAGTTTTATGTATTCGAACTACAGAGTCCGGTAGATCAAATAACAACCGATTGTTGTGAATGAACTGCAATTCCAATAGTTATCATCGTTCAATTACCTGTCCGGCTTGCAACAACAAAAGAATTTCTATCCATTTTGTAAAATTCCTCACGCAACAAAGGGCGCATCTCGTAAAATAACTGTAGGTACACTAAAATGACCACCGAAAAAAAGTCGGCTCTCTCGTCAAAAGCCGATCTGTTATTAACTCCGGGCCGAGTTCCCGTGAAAAACGGTCTACCTGCCCGGCGACTACCTGCGCCGTATCGAGATTATTCTATTGGCGATAAATTAAGTGCTCGTTGCAGGGATTTATGGCGACATGGCAGTTCATTATTTGTGCATTTGCGTACGAGGTCGCCGACCTTGCCGCGAGAGGGTAACTGAATCTCTTGTTTACTGTCTCGTCTAGTGCCGGCTCCGGTTACATTAATTGACGCTGGATATTTTTATTTTCCCTCGATTCATGCACGAAGCATGCACTACCTACCAGGGGCGCAACGTCCGCTGGCAGCAGTCGCAGAGGGCGCGTAGTGGGTGGCGAACTCTCGGCGCGTAAACCGATACTTCCCTCGTGAAAATGTTCAATGGCCGGTGTCGAGTTGCGAACGGTTCGCGTCGTCGAGCCTTTAGATTTTCGTCTCGCATGCTGGTACATTATTTCGCGTCATTAATTATTGTGTACGGGTTTTTGCACCGAGAGCTCATAAGCCACCTGCCGCTATCGGAGGTCGGTGTAATTAAAGACTCGCGGAGGCTCGCTCGATAAGCTCGGCGAATCCAGTGTCGCCGTACAGGTTCACCTTCAGATACAGTGGTCGATTATCGAAACGAATACATCTCGCGCCGAAGCTAGCGCGGGATTCGCGGTTGCGGTCGGAGCGGCGGCGGCCATAGGCTGGAGCGCCCGCAGCTGGCGGAAGGACGCCATCTGCCGAGCGTAGCGCCCCGGAAACGCAATTTTGTTTTGTTTTGGGAATTTCAACGCCCTGTCCTGCGTTCGTTTAATGCAAATGAGAACAAAGTGACATGACATTTGCGGCG
The DNA here is from genome assembly GCA_018248895.1 of Carystus phorcus. Taxonomy (NCBI): domain Eukaryota; kingdom Metazoa; phylum Arthropoda; class Insecta; order Lepidoptera; family Hesperiidae; genus Carystus; species Carystus phorcus. The sequence goes on from DWJN01001348.1 coordinate 16,181, forward strand.
GACACGTGCACACTCCGTTACACATCGACGTGCAACGTTTATTGTAACTGCTGTTAATTTTAACCCTCCCTTATTTACTATTATAAACATAAAACCAATATTCTAACAACATATACACTTATATTTCTTTATACTAAAATAACTACATTACTTTCGAATGCTAACATCTTAAATACATAGGTATATTTGGAATAACATAACTTAAATCATCGTTGAATTGCATCTTAAACACATTCATATACCGAAGCATTAGGATGAGATAAATTACGTTACATTTTGTGTATCGTCTGCTTGTGAAATATCGTCGGTGGTTCGCATCTGCCGGTCGCACCTGCCACGCACTCCAGTTTTTACCGACGATCGACCGCCAGATCACTCATGACGCCCTAGTATCTTTAAAAGTTATTGAACAGAAATCGATAACATTCAGTCATTATTATTCTTAATATAAATTAATTAATTAACAGCAAACGGTGATTCACAATGGTGAGAAATTTTAATATCAAAATAAAATGGCCTTTATCGTATATCAAAACCCAAACAACAGCCGGTGTTGTTTTCTCAATATCATAAAATACGCCTCTAAACTTCAATGTGTACAATTGAAATTAAATATGATTTTCGTTTAAAGATCCCTTGTCATGTTTTCCGAATAACATAACTTAAAACATTCGTAAAGATTTCATACATTCACTTAAGCGTCTACACCTCGGGCTTCCTTCTGATGTTCAAAAGAAAAAGGGGAACACAAATTCTCTGCCTCATAATTTTGCCTTTCAGTGAGTAATTGGACATTCTTGATGATTGCTTCGTTTAGCGCATTCCTTGACGTAACAAAACGCTGATGATTTCCACTAAATGTTCTCAATTATTTTCCAGAATTAAAATTGGCCTATTTAGCTTTCAAGATTTTCATGCATGAAATAAAAAAGGGTTTTTATTAACAACTTTTTGTTGCGATATAAACTTCTTAATTATAGATATTTTATAATTATGGCCGTTAAATAGTGTCCGAAACTATAACTTCCGTCAAAACGTTGACACATGGCAAATTTTGGTAGCACAATTCATAGGGAAATTATAATTTATCCAATATGACTGATATCATAAAATACAGTTATGTAAGTAATTTTCAACATCTATCCTTCCAGAATGTGCTACAATATAACTACTAAAAGTCCTAAAAAGGTATCGGTTAGCGATTTAAAAGATTACACACTGTTCCAATAGACGACGATTAAAATGATAGGCTTATCGAAAACTCGAGAAGAGAGTCACAAATGATCAAAAATAAAGTTCTAAAACAAAAAACGCGAGCAGCCATTTCTCGGAAACTACCCAATGCGAGTCGATACATGGCGGCGGCGGGCGGCGGGCGGCCGGCGCTGCATTCCGCGGTAATAATCCTTAGAACCGAGCCTCGCTGAACACCGATCCTTTCGCGACACCATCAGTTCACTACAATACACTACCACTATTATACCATCGTCCATGTTCTAGATGCGCTTAACTTCGACATTTTTCAATCTATCCATAGATTTATTTAAATTTATTTCTTTTTCTTTCTTCTTTGTTGCTGGGCGGTGGTAATCACTTTTCGTCAATTTGGCGCCATTTAGCTTTGAAAAAGCTCTAGATATTGGCAAATTAATGAAAACTAACACTATAAACTTAAGTGTTTTAACAGTTGCAAGGCAACTAGAAGATAATGGATAGACAATATTTAGAACGATTGAAGTTGATAACGAAATTTTTAAAACATCTGATGAAATTGTTTTGACTGCTCCAGTTTGCAATTGTAAAGATTGTAATATTATTACAATTAACTTTCTTAACGTTAACAATGTTAAAGGGTAGCAAGATGTAGAAGCAAGTTCTAAAATTTTATTTAAACTATTCGACCTGGCGATCTTCTTATCACGTTGGAACATTTGTCCTGTTTTTGTAACATTTCTTATTAAAGCTCAACTCCTATTGGTTTTATCGTTATGTTATAAAGTCTTCCTCGGTAACTATCCAAAACAATAAGAACTTTTCAATTCGAAACAGTACATCGTGAAATTAGTGCGTTCAAACTAACAAAACTGTTCAGCCTTATAATATTATTATAGATTTCAACATCACCGTTGATGTCTGAAATCCCACATGAGTTAGGCCTCAATCG
>DWJN01001349.1:0-18341 GCA_018248895.1 Carystus phorcus
CCAATTGACGTTTGACAATAGATTTGACAGTGAATTTCTTAATTTTTTCATTGATCAGCCTTTCAGAAACCGGCCGTAAGTGTGAACAACTAAGTCATTGCCGATTTCAAATAAGAAGAAAAATTCTGAATTTTTGTTAAAAAATTATAACATTATCCAATTAGATAGCCCGTTCTTGTGGATGGCCTTTTTCCATCGTTCTGGCAGTATTAAATTCCCCGTTAGTAAAATGTCTAGTGTTTGCTATGAAAAGTATAATTATGTTAGTTGCTCTGACAACGTTAACAAAACAAAAGAGTATAGAGTGAATCTATCGACAAAAGCGGAAATGATTTAATAGCCAACCTTTTATAATGTATTAGATAAAAAAACAACAAACTTTTATATATTGTCTGTAGGATTCAATACAGATTATATTCTCGCATTAGAATTTCCTGTTAATATTGCGATCGATCACACGGCGAGCGAGCTTCCTCATTCGATTCTTGAATAGTAAAATTTAATTGTTTTGCTCGTCTAAAATTTTTATTTTTAAATAAATGTTAAGGAATGAGCGCGCTTAACATTGTAACAATGGGCTGACTCAATGCCTAGTGGCTTTCTGTAGCAGTCAACCCTTGATTACGGTGAGAATATGCGGATTATCATGAATCCGTAATACGTGTGCAAATTTTCCAAACAAGGCATTTGAAGGCGAAAATTACGTCGCCTTATAACGTTACTACAAACGTGAAGTTAAAACAAATAAAGTGCAAGCGATACTTTGTATATGAATGAAATATTTTAATTCAAGATCTTATCTAGGTTCAATAGCCTGCAAATTACATAATGCGTTTTATTTTTTATTGCAGTTTTACATAGCTGAGCTCTGTGCATATAGAACCCAGTCAAGGCGCTAGTGTCGATAACCATTTTAAACTGGTTATGCATTTTTGTGAACTTGGATGCGATTCAGGCAATATTAAGACAATAGTCTTTGACTATAGTAATGATAGTCCTTTAGAAGTGCAAGGATTGTTTGATTGGTTGTTTAACGGGTTAATCTCAGGTACTACTGGACCGATTTGAAAAATTCTTTAAGTGTAAGATAGTTCATTTATGGAGGAAGGCTATAGGCGATATAACATCACGCCAAGAGGAATAGGAGAGGAGCAGCAATAAAAAATATTGCGAAATCGGCAAAATTTTGAACTTTTGTTGCGTGCGCTGAGTAAACGGTGAAAGTTACTCAATAATCATGTATTACAATATTGTTCCCCTCTAAAAGATCTAAATAAAAGTCCGCGATAGCATATGTCTAGCTCTTATGGTTCACACACTATAACCATCTTTATGGTTATAAAAATAGTTCTTAAATAATAATTTAAATGACAAAACGACGTTATCTGGTTCATCTAGTTACCAATAAAATTGGAAACGTTTACAATAATGGATAACCTAACCTAACCTAACCGTTAATTTGGTGCACAATCAACATTATTTGGAACCATTTATCTATTTTGGGAAGTAAAAGGAATATTTGTCGAAATCGTGCAATTATTCTAACGTTTGTTTATATATTTTGCATCATAATATACTTAAAGACCTTATAATGTCAACTAATATTTTTTAGAGTTATTTAATTTGCTAGGTACTTAGAATTTGGATCTTAAAAATATTTCCGGTGACCGTCTAAATTATACCTTTAGTTAAATACCATACCAAAACAGAGTTACATATAAACGAAGGTTTAAGCGGTGGTTACGGTTTTGACCTTGTTAATGAAAGATGAAGAAGATTAATAGAAGGAAGTCGAGATTGGATACATAAGAGTAAATGTTTATAGAGAAAATATTGGTCATATGAATACAAACAAGTAATCATTTGGAAGTTTTATTAATTAGCGGTAACCCAATAGTCGAAATTTGACTACAGTTTTTATACATTTTAAGTTTATACATTACTAACAGACCCGGCCACGCGTTGCTGTGACTAAGGTTTACTTATTCAATTTAGCAGACTAATTACCTTACACCGCCATCTGTTAGAATCTTATGGAACTAATCCTTTGAAAGACATTAAACAAATAATTTGCAACAAAAAATGTGACTATAAATTGACATGTAAGCCACTATCTTTTGAATTGGATATTATTGGATATTGGATTCAGTTTAGAACACGGTGTGCAAAATTAGATTAAAATCGGTTAAGTTGTTTAGGACTCCATCGCGGCCGAACACCGTGACACGTACTTTATTGTAAATATTACTAGCGACCCGTCCCGGCTTCGCACGGGTGCAATGCTGATAATAAATACACTACAGAAAAACTGTGAACGTATTGTACATATAAACCTTCCTCTTCAATTACTCTATCTATTAAAAAAACCGCATCAAAATTCGTTGCATAGTTTTAAAGATTTAAGGATATAAAGGGATATAGGGACAGAGAAAGCGACTTTGTTTTATACTATGTAGTGATAACATAATTATAAGTAACTCAGCTCGACCACAATGCATGCATGCGTGGTAGCCTATAATTAAGTTTTTAAATTTAAGATTTCATTCATTTAGCTTTATGAACAATGTACTGTCTTGTTGGTTACACTAATAAAATAAAATAAGGATGTAAGAGCGAGCTATAACCAAGTTTAACATGGCAAGCTGTCAACCCATTAATGGCTACCTACAGAGCAGGGGTCTTGCGTCATTATTTTAAGATACATTAACAATAAATAGAATCAAAAATAATGTGTTCTTGTATATGCTGGCTTTTCTTTAAATTCAATTTTTAACATGCTTTGCAACGCGCGCCAGGTACCGTAGTTAACATATACATAAAAATTCCCTTCCATTCCAAACACAGATAGCAATTTATATAACAAAATACAGAACATAATCAAAGGCAACTGCAAAACACAACAAAATATCACACAACAAGCATCAAAAACCATAGACAATAGACATCTCACCATAGACAGGAGTCTTCCCCGGCAGCACAACGACCACTAGTTGAAGTTGAACGAACGTTGATTTCAAATACTTGAACATGGGCTCCACCTGGTCGGGGCCGGTCGCGTATTTACAGAAGCACGGCTGTCCGATGATCGGCATGCCGGCGTCGTTGGAGATCTTCTGCAGTTGCTGGGTGAAGTTTCTGGAATACAGTGTTACTCTGTAATATTTCTTTCAAGGCCAACCTAGACACTCCTCTTTGTTGTTGCTGGTTAATGAATCGTTTCTTATATGTTCTTACAATAGTTCCTTATTTACCAAAGAATAAACTCTCCGTATTGGAGTCACACAAACACAATTTTAAACATCACTTCATTAAATGTATTTTTTGTGTAAGTATTAGCCAACAAACGAAAATACAAACGACATAATGGTAAGTTGACACAAGTGCCCATGAATATTTTTATAGCCCTTTGGTCATAATAATACTTTTAGAACAATGACATTAACTTTCTCGTTAGTATTTTAACTCTACAAGCGTGTTATTTGTGTATTATTCACGGATGCAGCGTTTAATCACTTACTTGAGTGCGTCCTCCCGTACCGTACGTTGTGGCGCAAAGCACGCTATGGCCCACACCCGTATCTCCACGCCCATAAAGAACTGTTTCCCGCGCATATCCCACACGCCCTGGTTCGGCAACGCTTGCTGTGACACAATCAAACAAATACTGTAACCGTTGCAGTACGGAATTGAGATCGTCCATTTCTATTATATAACATTTATTTTATTATATCCTATAAATATGTCATATTACATGAAATATATGGTATAGCTAAAGTGTTAAGTTATTTAATAAGAAAAAATATTTTACAAAATAAAGAGAAACACTGCTAACAGGCCGCCTGTAATTACTAAGTACATAAACGATAAAAAATACAATAATATTAATAAAAAAAATCTTTTGAATTTGTGTTCTTATTAAGGTATTTCCCTTCCAACTCAAAAAAAAAGAGGAGGTTCTCAATTCGATTCTATTTTTTTTTAATCTATGTTACTTCATAACAATTTACTGGGTGTACCAATTTCTATGATTTTTTATTGGAAAGTTGGCGATTATCAAGTGGCCCCATATAAACTTAAGTAGTTTTTAGGTTTTAATAAGAAGGAAAATTTAGAATTTTTGTTAAAAAATATAACTTTATACAATTTCATATTGCCCGTTTTTGTGGATGCCTTTTTTCCAACGGTCAGGCAGTGTAAAAATTCCCCGTTCGCAAAACGTTTGGTATTTGCTATTAAAAATATAGGTTAGATGTAGAGTGAATTATTAGACAAAAGCGGCAATAACTTAGTTGCCAACCTATTACAGGCAGTTAAGTCACCTGACGATAAAGGGTCATCGTCGCCCAATATCACTACAAGGGGGGACCGAGTGACAAAAATAAGACAGTAAACTTTTGGAATAGATTTTAAGACCGATTTTATGTCTGATAATTAAAACTTCCATTGGCCAATATAAATAAATATAGTAACTCTAATTGCAGTGTCTTATTAAAAGTATACCTACTAAATAATATTTTTTTCCTGAGAACCAACTACTGATATGAGAGTATATAAGAGTCGAATGCATTAAACATAATATATTATATTATAATAATCACACAAATGACTACATCAAACACAAATAAACCACAAACTAATTATTGGATAAAAGGGGAAAAGCTAAAAGGAAATATAAATAAAATAATAATGTTGGTCACAAATTAATACTCATTAATTGAATCGAGTATACATATATACCTATCTAGTTAAAAGTAAAGTATCTTTCATTTTTTATTAAAAATTTTCATGTAATATGTATCCTATAACAGAAGTGAAATAAGACTGAATATCTATTTTTTTTTATATATTTTATAATATAAAAAAAATGTTTATCCATATATTTATGTATATCTATAGGTAATGATGTAACTTACAATATTCTCATAAAAGAACCATAATTTTAATATGATGATGCGTTTCGATAAACGAACTGGTTCCCCCTTTGTTAAACGTTAAATTTATAACACGTAATTGCTTAATTAAACTCAACTCAAACTCAAATCATTTATTTCACGTAGGTATTTATAAATACACTTATGAAACGTCAAATATTTTGCATGAACTACCGTTTCGGAAGGGTGCCTTATAAAGAGGAGAAGAAACGGCGAAAGAAACTTAATATTGGTACAATTATCCAGACAGAGGCTACGTGTAGGATAAACAGAATGAAAGTTATTACTTGTCCGCCGAGTGAGGAGACGCGGCCGCCATACTGCAGCTTGGGCGGCGGCAGCACGCGCCCGCGGACCTCCATCATGTTGTTGGATATTGTGAGACCGAACTCCTTCACGTACAGGTCGGTGTTGAAGTTCGCGCGACGCACCAGATTGTTGATCTCGCGCTCCCTGGACGAACATTCATACATAAACTTGACAGTTTATAATTTTTTTTATGTATATAGTATAATATTAGTTTAAAATATGGGTGGAGGAGTATTTTCCCCGTGTCTTTCTCCTTAATCCTATAACTATCTGAAACTGTAGCAAAATAAAAAAAAATATATGAGCATATATTTAAAAATTCTGACATGTTAAAAATATTTGTTAATTTGAATTGTTTAAATTAGTCCAAACTTCTGTTCTCAATCTGGTTGTGGTTTCTTGTCTTTGTGTTTGGTCTATGGCATCCACGACACAGGGGATTCTAGTATGGGGCTATGTATTATTATTATGAGTATAAGCTATGCATATGTTATTATTATTATGAGTAACATTACCTGTCCGGTGCAGATCTTGCAGTGGCCTTGATCATAGTAGAGGTTTGCATGTCTGTCAGTTTTTTTATACACCTCTGACCTGGGACTATATTGCATACTTCGAGTGGTAAGTATGTATGTTTGTGCTCCTGCCCCACTTGGAGGCAAGGCAAGTGCGGATACCTCAACTTCATCTTATACTTATCCAAGAAATATTTAGCAACAGTACATTCTACTGTTTGTCCATTTTCTAATTGAAGAGGAAATCTGTAATATAAGGCAAACTGTAACATACAATGTAATATACACATATCAGTCCTAGCTAAATGTGTAAGTGCCAATTGAATTACAATTGGATAATACTAGCAATTGAACATCAAGTGCATTCTACAAGAACATACAATCCAAGCATTGGGCCTTGAAGGTTGTATATGATCCTAGTTGCCCATAGCTGTTGCTTTGTAATCAGCAAATATTAATTTTCATAGTAGTGCTCAAAAATTTTCAGATTTTCAAACAATATTAGAACAAATTTATTTCTCTATTTCAAATTTATGCTTTATTGTCCCTTAAAATAAGTGGTACAGAAGGCTTAATAAAATAGCATTATCTATATGCCATTTAAGCCATAGCTGCATAGGAGTAATGCTTGCTCCAAACCATCTTCAAACCCTATTAAACCCTTTTAGATTCTTCTTGAGCAGATTCTACTTCATAAAATGTACTAATTTTCTAGTTTTATGTTTCTAGCATAGTCAATAGAACTTCTGTGATAATGACATGTTTTTCAGGGTATGTCTGTTCATATATACTATAGATATTATGTTAAAATTCATAATGTCTATTGAATAATTCATGAAGTGACATATATATTCCAAAATAACCTTGAATAAGAAGTGATTTATTAATAAAGTACAAATATCGATTTTTGGTTTCTACCAGAGTGTTTCTATGAAATTAATAAACATTGTTTTTTTTATGCCGTAAGCAGGCAAATGAGCAGACGGGTCACCTGATGGTAAATGATCACCATCGCCCACGGACATTAGCAACACCAGGGATGTTAAATAAAAATAAAAAACATTGTTTAATAAACATTGCTAGTTATAGAACTTGTAGTTAAACACAATTATATTAAATTGGGTCTTGTAGATATGTGTTCACTAAAATTGTGCTAGTAGATATTGACCTAAGGAATTATATAGGTCATTTATATTAATATGTTATTGGAAGTTAAGTTTTATTGAAAATAAAATTTAGTCGACATTGAATATAAAATGATACAATTATATAGATAAGGATTGATTCTGAATTGGGAAAATAATTTGCAAATAAATCCAATATTTTGTAAAACAATTTTCAAAAATTTAAATGGTTGTTTTTTCCCTACTGGAAAACAGGCTTAGTACTGTACTTTGTAAATTTTAATGTAACATCTATGTCGCCTTTGAATAGGTAATTTGAATTGATTTATTTGAAAAATCCATCAAAGCATCTTCTCTTACAATTATATTCAGTGCTTATTTAATAATAATAATATCTAACTAATTATTACTGCATACATTACTTTAAAAAATTAACCTTACTCCACTCACATAGCTGATAAGTTAGGTGAAATTCGATTTTCATTCTTTTATACATAAAAGATTACATAAAAAAGCATTAGCAAATATGAAACAAAAACGAATTAATCAACTCACGATTGCATTTGAGCCGGTCTACGTGTTACATTACACACTCTGTATTTCCGTTTCATAGACCCACAATGAGTGATTTCAATTTTGAGCCCTTTGATTTCTTTTGTGAATTTCACCCGCTGAGAATCCGTCAGGGGTTTTCTTTGGTCATTAATGTCTCTTATATCTAAAACTTCACACATGAATTCTATGACGGGTTGGGCTTTATAAAATGCTGTTGCAGATACTGTAAGAAAATATACAATAATTAGAATATATTTATTGACAATTTATTGTAATGGAAATTGCAATGAGCGGACTTAATGCCTAATGGCATCCTTCACTAATCAACCCTTGAATATGGTGAGAAGTTATAATGGTGTGTATATAATATATCTGAATGGACTTAAATATAACAATACATACCATCTATATTTAACATCATTTTCCATTGACTCGGTCTGACAGATTGATGGAAACCAAACCAAACTTCACGGCCTCCACCAAGTGGATGGTAATATCCTTCCGGGGATGAGAAGAATGAGCGTCCTACTGGGGTGTACATCATAGAAGGCAAGTGACGCATCACTACATCCAGTGCCAAAATTGCATCATAAGGTATTTGTCTAGTACGACCCTCCAAAGCTTCTTCTAATGCAAATAATGATACCTATAATCAATTCATTATTTAAATTTTCCTGGTTTTTAATTTTGATAGAATCTGAGAACATTAATTGAAATTTATTATTGTTAGAAATTGCAACAAGGAAGAATACTGTTCTTTACCACAAACAAAATAAATTTCTATTTGATATTGATTTAACAGAGACCAGTAGTAATAGTAGTATCAAAGCAAATACCTGAGCAACCCATTTGATTGTAACTCTAAACACTCTATCCTTTCCTTCTCCGGGTAATATCACCTCCAGTTCCACTCTGTCATTGCCAATCGGCAGTGGATCCCTTGTGTACAAATTGTTTCTACCATCAAACACTGGCTTCAAAGCACCAAATATTTTATTATAGCAATGAACCATAGTTTCAACTATTTCTCTATTCACCTGTGAAAATTATATGATTAGCCTTACCATACTGTTATAAGAGTACACAAATAAATATACTATGTTAGGGAACACCTACCTTTCTTGGACATTTATCTGGCTGTATATTGACATCATAATGATGTACAAAGCCTCTGGGCATTGATATTTGGAAATGGTTGGCACGAAGCATAATCGGCCTGCCCTCATGGCCGAGGTTGGGTCGTCGCGGGCATGTAAGGACTGGGAGGTCGGGAGGAGGCGCTGCGGACGGCGACACTAATGCACCGGCGACCACTCCTGCGGCTGGAGCGGCGGGCGCCGGTGCCGTGCTCGGAGCCCCCGGCGCCGCGCCCGTGGTGCCTGCAGGAGCGCTCACGGCCCCCGACACACCCACTGCACCAGCACTAGTCTCCCCCGCTGGAGCTACATAAAACAACAATTTTTCAAATTTTCCACAACACATACATTTATCTATGATATAAAAACTAGTGAAAACACTGTTTACTAATCATCTGGATGTCTTTAGCTTCTTTAAATGTTATTTAGGGCAATCAAACAAAGAACTATGATGCCTTCCTGAATCGTGAAATGGTTATATAGGATATGCGGATGCTTACGTTGACCAACGGGGTACATCTTGAGTTATTTTTAAATTAACAAAATGCTAAAATTAACAATAATACAATTTCCTCGTGTTAAAATTGTAACAATGTGATCGAATAGATGTGGCTGTGAACTGCAACTTGTACTCTATGCTGTAATTTGACGTTTTACTACTAATAGATTGATAAGATATAATGACATTTTAACTATCGACAATATTTTTTTTTTATTGCGATGGCTTTAAATTCGCAGCCTATAGGAATATTGATTACAGACATTTATTTTATTAAAATACCATTATTATGTATTATTATTTTGTATTTATTTTTATATAAAACTCGTTATGTTAGTTGCTTTCTTTAAGTAATTGGCATGAATTATGGTTTCTAATAGATATGTAAATACTTGTACATGCTCAGGGCTTTGATTAATATTTGTCTACCTAATAAGCAAAAAAGATAATATCCAAAGCTAAAAAAATGTACGTCAATTTTGTCATTGTCTATACGTACTGCATCTTTCATCTGTAATCTGTCATTTTGCCACTTCATATTCGTATACTAAATGCGGATTGTGGCACGCGATTTAGGCCTAGGCTCAAGTTTTTGGTTATTCGAAGTTACACGTACATTATAAGCATTGAGCTAAAACAACAATCATGAGTTATTCAAAGTTCGATTTAACTTTTAAAATAGGCCAATATTTAGACCGACACCTTGTGTTTCCCTTATTAGAGTTTTTAGCTGCAAAGGAGGTAGGTTACAGACATTGCAGTGCACAGAGTTTACTTTTCAACTTACATATTAACATAATTTATTTAACTCACTCCAATTAATAAATTTTAACCAACACCTGGAACCTTGAAAGAGTGTTTATAGTAACTATATAATTCAAAGAATTCTACTAACTAATCAAGCAGTATTGTCACACATTATGTATATATTTTTCAGACATATGATCAGTCGGAGCTTCTACAAGCAAAGTTGGAGATTTTGAGTAAAACTAACATGATTGATTATGTTGTTGACATACGCAGAATGCTGTACCCTCACGAAGATACACCTGAGGTAACAAATAAGTTTCCTGGTTTAGTATGAAATTAAAGTTCTTATTTCTTAATTCTATCAAGTAATGGTGGAGACTATAACTAGATAAATTATTCTGGTAATAGATCACATTTCTGTTCTCATTGCAGGAGTTTAAAGCTAGAAGAGGGGTGGTCCTCTCACAACTGCAGGAGCTGCAAGATGCAGTAGAGCCAGTTCTCAGACTGATGCAGCGAGATGATGTCATGAAGACTGTTGAAACCATGAGGGATCCCAAGACTCTCATCAATTACTTAACTACAAACAAGGATTTTGAGGTGAGGTTTGGAAAGACAGAAAATACCTTTATCTGGATATTTATAAGTAAATTTTTGTTCCACTGCAAATCTTGCTAAACATTTCTTTCAACAAAATAACTTGGCATTATCAGAACAACTGATCTAAGTCACATAGTTGTATGTTACATTTTTATACTCTAGGTTGTTTTTTTTTTAAATCCTCATTTTTTTTTGTATGATTTGCCCGAACTTGAGAGTAATATTGTTATTTACTATTTTAATAGTAGCCGAGATAGGATTTCAAATTTTAAAAAAACTATCTCACATTTGGATTGCATTGGGGGCCGTAACAACCCCCCTAATCCCGTTTACTGATTGACTGTAAAATAAATAATTCTACCTTGCTATTACTAAAATGCAGGTACAAAATAGCATTTCATTACAACATATTAAATTCAACATAACCCTGTACTTGTGTCAATACTCCAGCATAAGACAAGTATTGCTTTTTCTTATATACATCATCATAAGAAAACAGATTTGGATTAATCTTGTTCTATTTACAACCTAATTTAATATCCTAAATTTCAAAAACACTACAAAACAGTTGATATATTTCTGTAGCAATATTTTGCAAATTAAGCAAACATAGTCTTTATTTGTTCAATTTATTCCTTGTTTCAGTTTAAAATCGAGATGATTGACAGCATGTACCGCCTAGCTAAGTACCGGTACGAATGTGGTAACTATGTTCAATCGGCTTCATACCTTTATTTCTGTCAGCTGGTCATGTCTCCCACAGATAAGGTAAGCTATAGTTACAGTCTCTTATTTCGTTTGTGTACTACATTTAAAGACAAAACATACTTATAATTTGCTTTGATACTTAACATTTTTTTTATATCTGATTAAAGTCAATTTCAAAATATTCTCTTTTGAAAATTACAAACTGTTAATCTTTTTTTATCCTATGTTTACTTATTAAAATGAAAATTTTTATTATAATTTACATAATATTACATACAGACGTTAAATAGGTTTTCTTTTAAATTTCTTATTTGAAAATTCAATTCAAAATAATAAATTACATTTTTTAATTTAAAACAAATCGAAAACTTGCAATTCTTTATTAATATTTAAAATACTAATTATACACAACTAAAACAACTTAAAAATTAAAATTCCTGGGTGTTGTCAACCCAATTATATCTCCCTTATATATGTTTTGTCAAATCATTGGATCATTTTAAATTGTAGTATCAAGCCGAGAGTGATGTTGGTTCTTGTGAATTAAAAGGGCTTGTACTACGTGATACCACAGACTACAGATTTCGCATTGATATAGTAACATTGACAAAGATATTCCGTTATGATCACTGTGCGACTTAGCGATAAAGTGACCGACTTTGTACCTGAAAAAAAATTTTACATTGAGATTATGTTAATAAAATTGTACTTAATTATCTTTATATATTTCCCTACAATTAAATTAGCAGATAAAATCTATAGTTCTTGGTGTAGTTCAATATCTATAACAAGGCGATACATATTATATACAACAAAAAGTCATCTCTGGATCTCAAAAGCACGCCAGTCACTTTGGATCCAAAATATTATTCATCATTGCAATACTATCTTTTTGAGAAGTCAGCCAAAATCTATTCATCCCTACTTAAATTTTCCTTAGGTCTTTGTAAGGTACATAAGTAATACATACCTATGATTGTACAACTGTTCATAGTTTTTGAATTTACGATCACAGACATTGCAGAGTAGCATTTTGGGTAAAGAAAACTTATAGAAGTTGTTTACCCATGAACACGACAGCCAGTGCTGTTCAGCGGTTCTATAGGAGACGAAAGGAATATTGCATATCCTACATTCATAGTTACTTGCGACCGTATGGGTCTTAGAATGTTTCAGTAATCTCGGAATATTGGTAAATACTTGTTCACAAAATTCACATTGCAATAATGATGATGTTTTTATTTCACGTATGCATTCCGAATTCTCTCTACTGCAACACTGGATTGTATGTTTTATTGCTAAGTCGTGTCTCGGCCAAACCTGGAAACATTCAGTGCATGTCCACACGACTTGCCATCGAGGTTGAGGTTCGGTAATGGCGTGTCTCATAGCGTAATGTCTTTTAAGTCCAGTTTCGTAGACAAAATATTTTCCACACTCCTCACATGGGAACGATTGTTGTGGTTTCGGACATATAATGTCCAAAATTTCCTTTTTCTTAGTATAGTTTAAAGTTCTGTTAAGCATATGTATGTTTTCCATAATTCTAGCGTTGTTTTTCTTTACTTTTTCAATGCTATATTCTAAAGGATTAAGAAATACCCCCGTATCATCACTCTTGAAATCGATAATATTGTTATTCTCTTCGTTACTTTTAATACGAATTCCCTGTTCTGAATTAAGTGTATCTTTGTAAATAAAGCTGCTTTTTTCATATTTATAGTTAAGAGAATTCCAGTTATAGTATTTTCCTGGGTCTACTAATTTCTGGGCACATAATTCTAAGTTAAAATTATCATTATCATCTCCTGATACTAATTTAACAACCAGACGTGGTTTTGCATAATTTCTTTTGTTATTTTCCAATTTACCTTCCAACCAATCACCAAATTCAGCTTCTTGTTTATCAGCATCTTTATTATATATGATGATATGTAGATATTTAAAGTTAATCCCTTCCTCATATTTATGTATGATCAATTTTGCAGCCATTTTACAAATGACATTTTGACATTAATCATTTGCGTTGCTTTTTTTATTTAAACAGCTGATAATTCAACCACGTTTTATACTATTCTGACACATTTTTTTTATTTATTTATCATTTGAATAATACTTTTGTTTTCTTTTTAGAATTACTTGTCAGTTCTATGGGGGAAGCTAGCCAGTGAGATTCTGGTGCAGAATTGGGATGGGGCGTTGGACGATCTTACAAAGCTGCGAGAGTTCATCGACAATGGGGCCGCGGGGGCAACAGCGACCAACATGCAGGCGTTACAGCAACGCACGTGGCTTGTCCACTGGTCCCTCTTTGTTTTCTTCAACCACGTCAAAGGCCGTGACCTCATCATTGAAATGTTTTTATACAAACCCTTGTAAGTTACTTGTTACTGTTCTGTTGCAATATTAGGTCGATGTATTTTTATTTGTATTAAAAAACTACTTGCCTGAACCGTATATCTCGCTACTTTGCCAGTCTTAATAAATTTTTTGTGAAATAGTCGAGATCCAACGCGCTGGTGTCATCTTTAGCGATATGGATCACTTATCATTATGTGGCTCGTGTAAATTATTTCTTAATATCTTTACACTGTCTAACTATGTTCTTCATAAAATTATCTTTGTTTTTAGGTATTTGAATGCCATCCAAACCATGTGCCCGCATATTCTTCGCTACTTGGCTACTGCAGTAATCATAAATAGATCGCGAAGAAACGCTCTTAAGGACCTTGTAAAGGTGATACAGCAAGAAGCGTACACATATCGGTAAGCATTCCTTATATAGGAGTAACATATTTTGAATAATAAGTAATAAGCGTTACTTGCACAGTTTCTCGAGTTCAAGGTAAACTGAGCTTGTGGTGCCACCTAGTCAGCGACGATTAATAACTAAGATTTGTATGTACTACCCAGCTCGATCCTTATTACTATCGTGTGTCATGGAAGGGTTTTTCACCAACCTGGCGAGTTACCACTGTTTTTAGTATCGTTTTAGTGTAGTAAAAAGTTTTACATGTGTAAATCCATATCCAAATGTTGATGTCGATATTTCCAATTTCCTTTTTTTAGCCACAGAACATGTTTCTGTGTTTCTGTTATTATTATTTATAGAGGTGTCAACTGGGGATTCTTTTGCCGTTTTAAATTTTCCCTCCTAAAACTACTATCAGTTCACTTTATATGCAGAATTCCTGAAGTACGGTTAGGATATTGCTAATTTATGTTTTTTTTCTTCACAGGGACCCCATAACTGAATTCATTGAGCATCTATACGTGAACTTCGATTTCGACGCTGCCCGTAGGAAACTTAATCAGTGCCAAGCCGTCCTGCATACGGACTTCTTCTTGATTGCGTGTTTAGAGGAGTTCGTTGAGAACGCCCGTCTTATGATCTTCGAAACATTCTGCCGCATTCATCAAGTCATCAGCATTGGGTATGATGATTTTTTTATCACTATTCACGGTCATAACGTGCGAATAAGAACTGCATAGGTAGGCTAAGATAAAATACCGATCTAGAACATTTCCCCCCATGTCATTAGATTTATTTTGAATTTTGACCACTGGAACACTAGTACACTTATATACAGATCAAGTCTAGAGATATATTTCCTATGCTAATCATTTCTTTTTTGTTGACAGTAAAGGTTACTTACACACAATGAACAACGTTTTTTTGGCTTATAGAGATTTATACACTAGACTTAACATTTTTTTTTTGTGGCCATCGTTGTTTGATGGTTACCACGTCGGACCGCTGTTCGAAAGGTAATGGGTTCGATTCCCAGCGAGGCGGAAATTTGAACGATGAGTTTTGAGTTTTTGTCCTCGGATTGGGTGTGTGTGTAATTGTGTTTGGGTTGTTGTGTTGTGGCGTTGTTTATTTATTATTTTCCTAAGAAATGTTTAATATGATGACGCAGTATGTTAGCGGAGAACCTGAGCATGCAGCCGGACGAGGCGGAATGTTGGATCGTGAACCTGATCCGCAACGCGCGGCTCGACGCCAAGATCGACTCGAAGCTGGGCCACGTGGTGATGGGCGCGCAGCCGCTCTCGCCCTACCAGCAGCTCGTCGAGCGGATAGACTCGCTCGCGGTCCGCTCGGAGGCGCTCACGGCGATCGTCGAACGGAAGCACAAGGCGCGGAATCAAGATGTAAGTACAGTGTCATGTTTACAATATGTGTGTTTGTTTTAGGAATAGTTAAATCTATATTGTGTTTTATTGCATAAGTTTTTAATAACCCCACTGTGGGATTCTTTGATACCATTCTCTATCAGTCAATCTTCGGCGGTTTCCAAAGTTTATGTATTTGGATTGTTGGAAAGATCTTTGAGTCTAGTCCTGACATAGAAACGTATTAATGAAATGAATATTTTCATTATAACCACTGTTTACCATGGTATTGAAACTGTATGGTTGTAAGAATCCGCAGCCCAATGGTTTATTGGATAATAGTAGCAAAATTTTTAGATTTTATAGCAGATGCGTTAGTTTGTCGGAGACATTTGGTTTGGATCACATAACGTTATTGATGATTGCCTATTGGTGTTTTATTGTTGCCTGTTCTATTGAATAGTCCTGGTTTTGATTGTACATGAGGTGCACAATTTGAATGAGTTTAAATTTCTGTTGGGTTAATGTGTCCTTATCATACTGTTGTCGATTATATGCACAACACAACAGAATATTAATATTATTTATTGCTCACATATTTGTGGAGGTGTACTAATATAAATAAATAATTTCATTATTTCAGATTCGCTGGGGAGCGCAAGAATTCTAACGAAGTATTTTTAGATGTCTCAAAGTTGTCTATCAATGTTTTTGTAAATTAATGAAAAAATTGGAATATAAATGCTGACAACAATTGCAGTTTTATTTAAGACCAGGTGTTTTCCAATACCCTATCTGCTCTTTAAGAAACATATAACAAATATGGAATTGAAACTGATTATATACATACATGGTATGGTATGATAATAAAGGCTTTAATTTTTTTCAATAAAACTCCAAATTATATAATAAACAATTTATTCAATTACATTATCTAATCTACAGGCTTTAAAGTTATGAATCTAGACAAAATAAAAGCTACTAGAATTGTTGAGAGGACGAAGCAAACCACAAACACATAGAATGTATCTTCTGAGAACACATCAGTGAAAGCTGGTATTTGGCTGTACAGCTCCTCAATGACTCGTTGATTGCCTTTGCGATTCATATCTACTTCCTTTTTGTCTTCTTTTCTACCTTTTTTTGTGGTGTTTCTGGCACCTGCTCTACTGGTGCCAGTGATGATATATGCTTGTTGAGAAGTTGAAGAATTTCCAGGCAGGTTAAATTACCACTTTTTAGTGTAACCTTTTTAATATTAGCTGTTTCTGAAAAAGGACCAATAGTTATTATATTCTTTTATGCCACTATTAGGTGTGATATCAACATATTTTTATGTGCAATGTGTGATGTGTTTAGTGAACTATAAATAATCCGGCACATCTTTTTTAATTTTAACAATTATTCTTTGTTTATTTATTAAGAAACATACATCAGTTATCATAATGTTTACAATGTAAAGATAACAATGTGATGCTTTACTTCATAACATTCAACAATACATTTAAAATCTGCATTTAAATATTATTGTATTATATTCAACATTAAGTCAAATCCTTGCTAATTCTAAATAAGAAAAACTAAATGTGGTTGTCTTGTCATTTCTTAAATTTGAGTGTTTGAATGTCATGTAAGACTCTCATCATAAGACCATTGTGGGTAAATTTCAGAAGATCTTATGCCCTTTAGTAAAATTGGAACTATATGTGTTTGTAAAGCATCCCACTATGGAATTTCAATAAAGTACTTACCAGAGAAGGCCGGGAGTAGTGTTATATCAACAGTAGGTTCACTTCGGTCGCACACTATTTCTGTTTTTAGTACACAGTTAGGGTTGGTCAAACTAATTCTCGGTGCACTTATATAATGAAGAAAATCTCTGTAATATCACATTGAAATATCAGGTCATTCCTTTACTATAAAATCACTAGTCTTAAAGTATTTACTTAACATTTAGATATGATTATTATATTACTGAACATTTAGATTCAGTTATTTACTTAACATAAAGATAATAATTTCACTATCTATCCTGTAGAATAAAGATAAATTAAAACACGAATACTTTCATTTTCATATTATCGATCCTCTTAATTAACATGATTCAAAATCCTACAGCATAGAAGAACGACACATTTTGTAACATAAAATAAAACTTTTGATAAGGAATTAACGAAGACATTAACAGCATTTGTAAATAAAATTAAGTATTTCTATACATCAATTTAGTAATTAATAGTGATATACACCTATTGTGAGGTTACTGGAAGTTAAAACAAACAATCCAACTCTAACAGTACTGGGGTTTTAATAACAACGGATCATAACAAATAAACATTGCTACTTGCTATTTTTACTGTACAAGGTTTGCCTGTGAAAGATTTATTGAGTTATATATAAATTAAAAATAAACGCAACCTATACCTTGTATGTGTAACGTTATCACCAAATGGATCAAATTTAACGTTTATTCTTTTTACGGCCTTTAGATTTACAGCTTTTAGTTGTTTTCCAATTGCTGAAACTACACCCCCAGATCTACGAATGGTACCACTATACGGAACAGCCATAATTTTCTTCCCCTTTCCTCTTTCAGTTTCTGTGAAAATGTATATATTTTTCTCTATGATGTTACTCTGTGCTTTCCTTACACTCGCTCCACAGAACACTTACTCTTAACAGAGTATTATGATGTTCCTTGCTCCTATGCTCCTAACAACTCGCCCTCGTTTTTACCCCCAATGCAATGAATGACAGATGAGTAACATACGTCATGTAAATATAATCTCAAAGTAAAATTCATCGTTTACGGCGGCTGCCGAACTTAGCTACGAGGTGGCGTTAACAGAATTTGTGAATTTATTATGAAATTAATTATAAAGTTATCACGCATAGCTACAGTTTGAAGGATCCCGTTAATTAATTAAAATATAAACGATTAAGTTCCAGCCTTAGAGTAAGCAAATATTTATGATATAATTTATTTAATATAACAGTAAATACGTGCGTAATGGGAGGAATTATTCTGTATATAAATGAAATATTTTGTAATTCATTGTTTACTCTATAAAAGTAAATAGCGGTAGAGGTAGGGG
>DWJN01001350.1:0-18340 GCA_018248895.1 Carystus phorcus
CATTTTTATGGTTATCAAAATAGTTCTAAAATAATAATTTATATGGCAAAACAAAGTTTGCTGGATCATCTAGTATTTTTATATATCGAGTAGGTAATTTGAATAACTTGTGGCCTTATCGATCATTTCTCATTGTTCCACTGATAGGGTCTGATCAAGCACAGTTTTCAAACTTTACATTTAACTTTAAACCTTTGCAAACATTACAGAAATGTCTTAACTATTTCTCCCTTTGAAGTGCATACTAGGTTATATAGAAGAAAAAAGATTTAGCATGATATTTAGATAATAGGCTCATGCATCGCCGTAAGCTGGCATACCAGATCCTTGGAAATTATTATGGACTTATTAAAGACTTTGACCTCAGAATTTTTTGATTTTGCCACAAAATTAAGTGTTAATCATATAACAATGTTCGTCATATTTTGATATTTAATGAATAATAATAAAGAGGATTTATATTTGTCTTAAGAAATTACCGGTAGTTTCCAAATCTGAACAAACGTAGCAATAGCAGTTATCATTTTATTACATCGATTTTTTTTTATTATTGTTCAAATCAATTACTGAAATATCTGGCAATATTATATTGCAACTTTTATATGAAAATATCCTTCGAACGAGCAGATGGGCCATTTTTTGTAATACAAATGTGTGTGAACAACAAAATAGAGCAAATCATAAAGTGTATTTACAGTTGACGATCAAACGAACTTGTCAAAGAGACGTTCGATCATAATTATATGAACATTTACATTCGACGCGATTTAACATTATGCCTGTATACTGAAGTAACAATGTGTTGCTATTATCAAACGAAATCAAGTTTTATTATTTTTTGAACTTGAAACAAAAAAAAAAATTCCAATAAAACGTTACTTTGAAAATTCATTTCTTAATTTAACAGCATTTCAAAAAGTTTGTTAAAGATATACCATCCCAAAGTCTAATTGATTTAGTTTGATTTTGAATAGTTTTAATTATTTGCATTTCAGTTTCATTTTCGTTTTCCACGTCGTTTTTTTTTCATCAGAATAAACAAAATATTATTAACAATTTCTTTTACTTTGCTAGCTATTCTACTTTTACGGAAGAACCTGTGTACATATGTATGTAAACACAAATCAAAGCTTTGATCTGCTTTCACAAACTGAGATATTTGTCCGTGTTTGCGTATCGAATACTCTACTTCACCTTTCGTAATTATTGTTTGATCGTTAATAAATAAAAGAAACTCAAAAGCTTTATATTTTTATGCTATACCTATATTAGAACCAATTAGTCCAGAGAAATCAATCAAACATTCGATAATTATTGTCTGTTCATTTTACTTTGATCGCATAATGAACCCACACATATAAATAAATGAAGTCAAACGTGAAAAGAGCTTATTTCAGCTAAACACAGCGATTTTTAATGATCGCTGGAAAAAATATCTAAGTAGCCGATAATGATCTATAGAATATTTTTTCAACTTTATCTTTTCTTATTTCGGCGTCTACAATTTTATTATACTCCGCTTGGATACATGCTAAGCTTCTTTGTTGTCAACCTTGCTAGCTAACTATCCTTAATAGTTATCGAAATGATCATTTGACATTCAAACATCAGAAGCAGATCTATAAACTTTTCTCCCTTTGTGTACTACTATTCTAAAAAGGAAGGTCTTTTTCGCGTGACTGATTCGTCAACGTCGAGCCGAAGCTACCAATGAACTAGAACTATGAAAATTGGACCGAAGGTTTATTGTATGATTCGGACAAGAAATAAAAAAAAATGGGGCATTCAACCTCTGAGGGTTTAAAATAGGAGTTCAAAGTTTGTATAGGATCAAATAAAAAACATTGTCTTCCGATTTGGATTTCTTATTTTCTTCTTAATAAGATTCTATGGTGTTAACGTGTAACAGCATCTTATTTGAAGGTTTTAAAATATCTCCAAAGCTATTAAATAAATACAACGGGCGTTTTCTAAGAGTGCGAAAATAGAGTTAAAAATCTATGAAGTCCAATTTGATTCGTTAATTTCAAAAAATTCTAGAATTCATTGATAATTATTTAATTATGCGATGAATATTTTCTGTTAATTATAGAATAAATTCAAGTCATTATATGGTTTAAAAAATATAATTGATAGATATTAAAAGGAAAAGAGGTTCGACCACTAAGAGTACACTCGCATTAAGTATACTTTATTTGTGAAATTAAGCGATTCACATTTTTCATCGATATTTGAAAATGCAATTTTATATAACTAAAGGTCAAAAAACCTTGCGAAAAACTTCGAACTTCAATGTTTTTTTATTACCATAACAACGGCGATATTTGTTGACTTCTCAGCCTAATAGGTCACTACCTACACTGATATTCGAAGTTAAAATAAAATGCCCTAACAAGTTACTACCCTGCATAATAATAGGGGTCCAGGATTCAATTTAGGGCCAGGGTAACCATTTATGTGATAGATAAGATTATGTTTTCATGTCGGTCATATTACTAAGTTATTTATGTTGCCTCTACTAAAGATTCTCTAAACATTTATTTATTTATATTTAGCGACTTCAAAACAAGGAGGAGGTTCTTTATTAGATTGAATTATTTTAGTGTTTTACTTAGTATCATTTTACTAGGTACCCATACCGATTTTGATAAATTTTATATATCAAGTTTTTTTTGCTCATTGACGAAGAAATGAAAAACTATATGTGGTACAAATACAAAATTCAATACTTACGGCGATAAACGAATACAACAATAAATCTAAATGAATATCTCTGTTTGAAGTAACAAGCAGGAACAAAAATATTTACCCTAACGGGTCGGTCTTGTATTTTTCGTTACATCTTATAAAAGGAGAGGGATTACATTTTCATCTTTCAAAAGCTTTGCCACAAATGTACAGGAAATATGAATAACATTGTGCAACTTCCCATTAAGACCGTATTTTTTATATAACATAATGCAATTAATAATGCTATTTTGGTTGCTTTGTTAACTTGTAAGATTTACTGAAAAAATAATGTCGATTATCATAGCAAAGAATAGTTAGACTCAATTTTTCAAACTTTATATTAGTTTATGTTAATACTTGACTAAAATGTTGTATCCAATCGTAATCAGTAATTAAATTCTAAGGGATAGATACGTTCATTTTTAAAGTGAGTCATTTTACATGAATGATGTGTAATACCGGAGACTTATCATGAATGTTAAAAAAGAAATGATAAAGAGACTTTTCTTATTTCATTATAACTGGCGTAAGCACTTTGGGAAATTTCGGTTATCCGAAAATTACCAACAAATATTCTATAGAGTTAGTGTAGATTTCAATCATAAGTCTCTCAAAGATGTTCATAATTGTTTTGACATCTTTTACACACGAACCTTTCGATAAAATTGGATATGAAGTTGTTCACTTGAATTCACATAAGAGTATCACGTCTAATGAAACTCTGCAGGATAATTTATCCTATTTTCGATTACATAGCATCACCTACTATGCTCTTTGCCTAACTTGTAGGAACGTAAGAAAGCCTAAACTTTAACGAAGTTACCAACAATGAACTCAAGTTTTGTTTAAAATTTGACCTTGTTTCAGAGAGAGTAATTTACTTCATGAAAACTTTAAAAGATTTTTTGCGATACACGCGAGTAGTGCTTATAATAAATTTATATTGACTAGGCAGATGCAACCAAACTTTCATTACTTCGAGAACTATTAGAGCAGTAAATAGATAGACCATCAAAATTCAATATAAATTAAATAATAAACGTTATATTTCAATACCATATTATACTTCCCTTACATACCAGCGTCACGTATGTGTTTGGAAAACACTTATGATGTTATCTACCATTAAAATCAAACAGCAAAATAATGCATTACTCTATATAACACGACATATGGTAGAATCGAAACTTGGTAAGTAAGGTGTATGTAGTACTAACTCTTAATCCGTATTATATACCTAATATTACAATGCTTATTTGTATTCTGATACATGAAGCAAAAACATTGTACCCCTTTTAACGACAATTACGCGGACGAAAGGGTAAAAAATTCAGTTCATGGTTATAATGAACACAGAAGGTGAACACATAATATAACATCAAAACATAAGAAACATGAAATTAATAAAAATAAATATTTCGCACACTAACATTCGACGAGAAAACACTGTACCTACCCCTTATTAAGAATAATGCATGCATCTACAATTGTGAAAATTGGCTTCGTAGCGTAGCTAAAGTTTGTATGGAGATGGTATGCAGAAGGCTAATTATAATTTGTAATACGTATTATAACTACATAATATTAAAGAAATAGCATATTAAATGTCTTCGCAACTATTGTTAGTTGTAAAGATATTATGTACGAATTTCGAGCGCAAACCAGGTATCTAGTTTAAATAAATTGGTCATTTATGACCTATCAGTATAAAGGTCTGTAATAATACATAATTGTCGTATTTGATTAAATCGTACATTAAAACATTAAGTCACAAAGTTATATATACCTTTGTGACACATTGGTGACCACGACAACTCGCCATTTAAAAGCTCCTGTGTTGGATACCTAACAAAACTTTATAGAACTGGTAAACTTTGCATATGATCTGTACCTATAATGTTTTTTTCCTTTACTGGGGATAACGATCAGATTTTGTCCATTAAATTACTTGTCTATTTGTCTACAAGGATACTATATAAGAAAGGTGGGTACAAATATATGTATGTGGTGTAAATATTTGTTTGTCGAAATGCTATTACTGTTACTAGTTTTCGATCGATCATCGATATTGTTATGTTGTAAGACTGGTTAACACAGTAGACCGTTACACTTTTGCCAAATAGATATAAAACTCCTATGTGGCTGTATTTTCTACATAGTAAATAACTCCCAGAAACTTTACGATGTAGGTAACTTTATACGTCCGTTTGTAGAAACCACTCTCCTATACTACCGTTGTTTTTGTAGTATAACTTAAAACAAGTAAGATAACGTACCAAAAACCATACTTACCAACCCTAAACAGTGGTTCCAACTGACGGAGAAACTATTCTATATAGTAATTAAACAATATATACGTATACAATGTCAAATTGAAAAAGAAAACGGTTTTCCCTGATCTTTTCCACCAAGTAGATGCTTAAATTAGGCCAATTTATACTAATTAAGGAAAAGAATACAATTACCTTACAGTAATATTCTACAGCTCACTCTGAACAAAAATGTAGGAAAGACATTTCTGTCGCTTAGTCAAATGCCTGTAATAAAAATACGTTTTAGATAGATTTTTAAAGTGAATTTTATCGTTATAGAGTATTCAGATTTCATATTATAACGTAAACCATTTCAGAAATAAAATTTTCAAATTAAAATAACTTTGAAGTTTCCTTCCAAAGTCACACGTCAGTGTACTTTGATCCGGCTTTTTACAAATCGCAAAGAAAAACTTTCTTAATGTAGAACTGCCTGTAGCTCTTAGGAACATTTCAGGAGCTACTAATACTTTTTAAATTCAACGGCTAGCTGTTGCCAATCCGAAGCTTACTGAAGTTTATTGGCTGAATGGTTTATACATTAAAGAGAAATCTTATTGCAACTTATATATTTTTTAAACTTAAGGCAACTTCTTTACTTTCAGTTTTGTCAGGAACGGATTCACAGGCCGCATGTTTATATTAACTAGTTATCTGAAAACTAACCTAAGCTTCCTCAACTTCGAGATGTATAGTTTCCAGGTTGAACGAAATCCTATAACCTGCTAAGTACCCTAAGTAACAAACTAGTTAACATGTTTTACAAATATAACATTTCACGGTGAATCCTGAGGAAACCTTGGAAATTCACCAAGCAGGTCAATAATCTTACTCGAGTCAATACCTAACACAGTGTAGATCCTAATAAAAACCACAGACGGAGTAGTTTTGCCTTGGCGCATCATTATCAAGCTTCCTACCAAGTCAACATCCGCTCATATACTTCATAGATATATCTTTGTTTCTAATCCACTGCATCGACTGATTTCAACCTACTCCGTACACCATGTTTAAGGATCGCTTGGAACCATACCCGTCTGAATATCATACAAAAATGCATGCAATGCATACAAATGACCAGATATGCCTGTGATTGCAGTCGAGAATAACCACATTTCATTCCTCGTCCAAACATTGCCGTATTGGCGAACTGTTGGGAAGAATATTACGAATTTGCATATGCCACTTCTTATCATCATGATTACTAGATATTCACTATTATTAACAAAACTTTATATATACGTCATAAAATACTGTTCGTGAAAGGAAGGGGTTGTTTTCAGTAACACAGAAAATCCCAGTTTGGGTTCAAGGAAAACACACAAAGACAAGGACACATCCAGAAAGAGAACAGAAATTTAAAATGATTCTCTAAATTTCTGTCTCGCTGGAAATCGAACCTTCGAACGGCGATCTGTACTTGTATTGTAACTTAAATAAATAATGGTCCAGCTATTTATGAGCTAATCCATTTATCAAAGAATCTTATGATAAAGTTTACTATGTAAATTTAGTACACAAATGTGAATTTCCTAATGAATAAAAGGTGTCTATATGTCCAGATATAAATTTTATTTTATAATTATACTTAAATTAATATATTCATGTAACAATTTTTCCGTAGAATTTAAGAAATAAATAATTTGAATTTCCCTTTACGATTAGTAACCTACAGTTTGTACTGCATGAGTCAGAGTTTCAAGACATAATAAGTAAATTCTCTTTATGCTTCTCTTAGTCCTCGGTAACTACGGTATACTCTGACTAGGCTAATACTTAAATAGAATGTAGCGTAGCTACCAACTGGTGTCTAGGTTAATTAATAATAACTTACAATAAGATTTTCATGATACAGTTCAGTTACAGGCGTTAATTATTGATATACTCGCATTATTTTTTCCAAAATATATTTTACATTCTTATATCACTTTACTAATAAAAGTGAGGAAAAAATATCCTGGTAAACGAGAAATCATTGTTGTCTTAGCAGGGATTAGGATTATTTACTACTGTTAGACACAAAGAGCAAATTGCGTCAAATAATAGCGTGCCAAAGAAAAGTTATTTGTTCAATAATTCAATGAAGCATTGGAAGTTCGCTCAAAGCAAGTACATGTCAGTTCACGTACGTTGCCGTAAGTTTTTGCAAACTGCACTGTAGCGCTTTCAATGGCTAAGAAAATGTTGCAAGTTAGACTAACAAGATTGATTATATTTTATCACCAGTAACCTGCTCTACTTCGTTTCGGAGAGATTCTTATGTTTGTTTTTAGGGCATTTTATAAATTTCATGTCTTATTTTGTTATTAAGGCGATCTTTTTCTCCTTCTACGAAACATAGTTGTATTTTAAAAACGAAATTAGACCCATAATAAACATGACAAGTATCAAGTACCTATTACCTACTTCTATCTTTTGTTTTTGATACCAGGCAAAAAGATTATTTAAATTTAAGTTTTTGATCCCCCACTTTATTGTTAGCATAACTTCTGTGGAACCACATTGATTTCTCAGCAGCGAGGGCGAACTTGTTCACGTCTCTGTTTGCCGCGAGTTCACATCGAGATAGTAGCAGCAGCTTTCGACCACAAATATCTCGAGGCTATAGAGAAATACCTCATTGCGAGAGATATCTATTGTGTGCACATTTCAAACAATCCCTAAATAGTCTGTGGTTAAAATTGGCAACAGATGCAGTTTCAGGTTAGGCTTTACTGTTTATAACGTATCAAACTATTTGCCACATTCGTAAGTCAGTTATAATTGAAGCCTTATTTACAATACTCACTTGATCCAGTTTTTTAGTATCTATACGAGACCTTTTGAAATTTTTATAGGGAGTTGACTAACTAATTCTCCATCCCCTTTCCACCATCAAATAATCTGACCTCCAACAAATATCCATCCTTTTGCTACAAATATTCCACCAGTACTCTCGCTTATCACAACTACGACGTGAACATCCATATATGAACATACATAATACCTATAGCTATATCTAGTATCCTATACCTATGTATATCTAGTAGATATATGTAGATCTCGGAATGATTCCATGTAGATTTGAGTCTGCTAACTTCTACCGACTAACTGTCTATCTATCTATATAACAGCCTTTTAAAATTTACTCCTAGACACGGGCGCCCCCTAATTGGGGCCACTCCTACTGTGTATAAAAAACTCCTAATGAACAAAGATAAAAAAGTAAAATATAATAAAGTCTGAAAGATAAAAAAATAAGTATTTTTAAGAAGACAGATAAAAAAAAGATTTCTCCGGTTTCATTTTCATCATGTCTCCATCATCAATTTAGCTTCCATAAAACTGCGAAAATATTGTTTTTCACAGTCCTTTATGTGTCATAACAGACAGGCTTAGACATACACATACTCACAAACAGAAAGCCTTTTCAACAGTTAAAAACATTACAATAGTATTGTATCATTGTATAGAAATGTCGGTTATTTTTGACTGAGTTGAAAACGTTTGAGACTGGATTCTAGAACGTCATTAATATTATTACTGGTGTTATTATCTACATTTACTTTCCCATTATTTAAAGTTCATTACAGATATTGGTAAGACATTATTGAAATTTCAAATTTCGAAACTAGGATTTTTTGTTTGGCAGTCCGGTATGATGACCATTGTGGTTACTAGTTGTATGTAATCAACTTGTACTAAACAATTAAAAATTAAGTTTCATGTAACTTCAATGATTTTGCTATAACATCGCAATATATTATCAGTAGAATACGGAACTCTTCATCTACTTAAAGTAGAGATTGCATTTGAGGTAATTGAAATAATCTACATGAATAAGTTATATAGTGATATATTTTAATTTTTATAGGCTTATTTGACGAGGAGACATTGACATTGGAATTCATAGACAAGAAGCTACGACATTAAGCTTCCTTAGCTTAAAAACTAATAAAACATCACTAAACTTTCATAATTTGTTTATGAATTTTTTGAAGCATGATTCCACGTTACTTAAGACTTTTAAAAAATAATGGTCGCTTTACGGATCCTTCTCATTACAGTCTTCTAAGAATACAACGCATTGTTCGTCGATATGTATGTCATCGAGATAGCTTTGATATTTACAGTATTTAGCTATGTTTGAATGTGACGTATATATTCAGAATGGTTAGAAAATGTTTGAAAGCGGAATGGGAAATTTTGAATAACCACCGGTTTGTAATAAATTAAAATTGTAACACTGAATCCCTTTTTAACGCACTTAAAATCACTATTCATACCGGTCCAATTCCATTGATGCTCGTATTTTGGGGCAGGGATTTTACTTATTTAAGTAACTCCTTTTCTTACTTCTTTCAATTGTAGTAAATTGTTCTTTATGGATTGAAAGTCAAAAGTCAACGTCAAATTATTTATTTCGTCTTAAGAACTTAAAGCTCACTTAACGAAAGTAAAAAACTACTACAAACAACAACCTCAGTAATATTATACATATTTTATAAAACAGAAAATATATTGTTAACAAAATCAGTTACTGATCTAGTAATCATCAGTAGCTGATCCTATCCTACCTTAAGTCTCGATAGACAAACCTATCTTATCATCGGCTTTATAAAAAATAACACGTACATATGTACGTGTGTATGTGTGAGATAAGTTATGTTCTTAGCGATTCTTCAAAAATCATAATTTTGCGACCTTATTCTATTTATTTATACTTAAAAAAAAAGTAGTCATTATTTAATCAAAGACAATGTCTGTCAGGAGTGGTAGGGCTTGAGCGCATTCCATTCTACATAAACTGGGAATAAAAGTATTTTTCTCTTAAAAAAGACAAATACTAATCCTTAGCATATTGCAATCAGAGATATAGATTCGTACATATCTTACATCAGTAAACACGCAACAGTCTCAGTGGATTGTCGTTCCGACACGAAAGCTGGATCTAATCCGGCTTAGCAACGAGCGAGGCCGGCTCACACACTGACTGGTTAGGGCTTATATGTGACGTATTATATCTGATGAATTATTTCAAACATTACTGTAAATATATTTTTGACTTTTAACTGTTCGTTATCATAATCCATTGCCCCGTTAGCCGAGATCGGGGAATCACTAAATCGGAAAAGTGTATGTTGGTGTAATTTATAAATTCGCGTTAAACGTGATTGCTGGTCGAAACAGCGGTGTCAAAAAAATTGTTTTTTTGTTATTTCCTACAATAGACAGCCGGTCGCGTATTGGAGCCGTAATTACACTTATTTACTTCAACAAATACCAATTACTTGTAACTAATGTAAGAAATCTGCAGTTGTTCTGGAATTATCGGTAGTTGACGATGACAAAATTGCAAGATAAAGGGTAGGAAAAAACACATACTTACTTAATTGATTCTGTTAGCGGCCTCATGGCACTTAGCAAGCTTCTTCACTAAAGATTTCTATCAAAAACTCACAGTGATGCGCTTTCGTCGTACATATCATACAATTTAAAGAGAAAATGTAAAGCAGTCCTACGTAAGTTGCAAACTTATCGTATTCGGAATTCGTAATCGAAAATTTACGATCTACATAATTTATAAAAAAAACAAGCAAAGAGCCATCTTAATAAAAAATTCCGCAGTGTCATATAGCACGATGTCAGAAACTGTGGTGGCGCCAACTGTTGGTAAGATTCGGTAGCCGCCTTGCACTTGGGGAAAGAAGGTACACAATACAGAATGTCTGTGTACAAGACCGATACATAAGAAAATTAAACCGATCGAAGGTAACCTATAACAATATCCACCACATACCTTTGAGGATTTACCTTTGAAAATCTTTATGTTGAACTGAGCAGGTTTCGTTCCAAATGTTAATTAACACAATAATACGTAAAAAATTTATTAGAGCTTTTAATTAATTCTTGCAAGATATCGAGGCAATACATACAGTGCACCAAGTGTCTAAAGGTAAGGATTTAGAAGTCTGTAGCCATTATACCAGTTAATTTCAATATCACTAAATTCCCTCAAAGATTGTTACTAAGCAAAACATGTATAATACAATTTTATCACTTGGAAAATTCATGCCACACTTTAATCTGTTGTTATTTGTTATAGAAAATAATGACGGTTACAGTAACGTTAAATATTTTCACTATTAGTAGGTCATGATCATATTTTCCAATTTTAATTTTCGAAACAATTAATTACTAATTCTTTATTTACTTAATTTTGCTATTTGGATCATTAACCAGCTCGAGTTTAACTTCTTACTATGAAATTTGTATTTATACTTGCTAAAATATGTTCACCTCTCCAATGTAATTGTCACACAAAAATCGTTTCCAATAAATTGGATATACCACGAACCAATTGCTACATTTATGTTTGCAATTAACATCGTGTCACTAAACTAACATTTTATACAATGCAATGTTTATTTGACTCTCTCCCAAACTAGCAATAAAACTAACAATGGACATTTAATATCCGCGCCCTAGACAAATATATATTGCTCCGTTAGGGATTTGAAACCTCAATTCGCATCCAAATCTGACCCAATGCATATTATACGTTTTTTAAGGCAATGCACACAGATTACATTGAGCTTGCGGCTTACATAGCATTTCAGTTTCAACCACATTCCCTTGGAAACATTAAGAGAATTACTAAAGGAGGTAGAATACCACAAAAACTAGACGGAGTTCTTGCACACGACTAATTAGCACTCGTTAGTTGCATCAATAAGCGAGTATATACTCTTTACAACCTTCAGTGTATTTTTCAAAACGCGAAAAGCAACGAACCGCTAATGAGTTACATTACATAGAAAATGTATTTCCTCGTCCTGAAAGGAAAGTAGCAAAATCTGTTCATATTCATTTATTTCATTCAGTATGAACATGCTTTATATGAATATTCTTTCTGTGAAGAAGTAATAACATGTTTTCCCAACGCTTTTGCGTCATATCAAAAGCAGCAAAACAAAAGTCTTAAGTATTATTACCTACACTCTCTGTATCGCGGCAAGTGATGCTATGTAATATAAAGAGCGATATATGTATACAGTGGACTAATTGGAGTAATTCGAGTAAAAAGAATCGTATTTTGGTACGACTGCGGGCCAAAAGTCTGTCTATTCAAGTTAGTTCGGAGCTAAACGGACTATGCTGTCATATTGCGAACTGACATTTGGTACGTGACTCAATTCCTCTGCTCCCTTCTGTTTGAATCAAAAACGCACTATAGATACGAGGTTTGAATATACAAACCTTTTCGAGATTTTTTCACAAGTTCCTTTTAACGAACTTAACAGTCAGTTAACCAACTGTTACATGAACGTTGGTTGATAATTGGATTTACGCGAGAAGTAAAAACTTCTAGTGCAGATAAAGAGCTTATAAAATTTTATATCGATTATGGCCGGATCTTTCTAATAATTGGCAATAACTGGTCGACAAGAGCCTCTTCCGATCACGTCCGGGAAAACTTCCAAGCAGCCATTAAATTAAGAACAACCAAACTTCATTTATCTCAGCTTGTTACTTCTACGGACGATAAGGTTTGGAAACATGGTTGGAAACTTCCAAAAACTTACGAAACTTTTGCGGGAAGTTGTCGAATCACGCCGATCGCTCACAAATTTGTTAGGTACTTATAAGAAATTTTAAAATAACGTTTATCTACGAATGTAACTTATTCAGTGTTCGGTGAACTTAAAGATAAGCCTTTGGAATAATTACTGAGTCAACCAATTTTAAAAGACTTTTTATATCTTAAACAAACTAGAGTTAAAACAGCTATCAAGCAAATACTTTAATCCAATGAGATTGATTGCTTTGTAATGGACAAAAACTTGATGAACTCAAAATAATAATATGATTAGTTTAAAACACTTTGGCATTTATATTTTATTATCAATTTAAGTAAAGAAGTAGGTCAAATTTATTATTCCTTAACAAAAAAAAACTTATTTTTGTTATTTTTCTTTAAATTCAGTTTTATCATGCTTCAGAAATTCATCCTGCAAAACCTAATGCTCTCTATCTGTGAACTCAAGAAATTGACAATGACGAATTAATGTTTTAAGTAATTCTATAGAGTTCTGGCAAGACTGAGTGTCATTTGAGGTATAAAGTCATTTTTCATTTCAACACGTCTTACTTAGCTACGTTCGGCCTTATTACAAAACGTGGACTAGCAAAGTACCGGTTTAAACTTCTATTAGACCAAGTAAAATACACCTTGGCTCAACGTATAGTATGAAAGATAAACCTATACTTGATAGTCATGGTTTAGACCTTATTTTGTAATAAGGCGGGGAGTTTAATCTGTAGCAACACATCGATCGCTTATACGTGTATATTTAAAGTCGAGTAACTTCTTACAATGAGGCAGAGGGTCGCGTGACGGCCCACGTTTGAGAGCGCAAGGGGCCGGCGATACGCTGAATATTTATGTCGTAGCATTCATGGCAATCGTAGTTTTATGGGTGAACGCGGTACTTCATACAAAATCTGGATATTCAGTATTGAAATTTAGATATTAAATAATAACAAAGAAAAACATTGGATGTAGCCTGCAACGTTTTTGAAATTACGTGAATATTTTAGTTCGTGTCTCGTATAATAGAATTAATATTGCTCTAGTTTTACAAAGATTACTAAATAGCAAGCTTTATCAGTGCATAATATTTGTATAATTAGATATTTATTACATAAAATATAGAATAGACATATTGATACGATACAAGTATATCTATGAATGAAAACTAATAAAGTACAATAAAAACGATAGCATAATTGATTTCAGTCTAAGATGGCTTATTAAGAGTCAAGTATACGGCACGGATTCCCTTCATAATTGAGGAGACTTGGAATGTATGTAGATTTCGCTACGGATTAGAGAAAAAAAATATCTCCAATATATAATTAGTTTTATTCAATAATCATGTTGGACTGAACTATATGACATGTATAATTTATATCTACATAAATATATAAGTTCATAGCTAAAACCTAAAAACACTATTTTATCATTCATCACATTCTGTACAAATAAGCAAAAAACTTGCAGTCAATTATTCAGTCGATTTTTGATGACTTGAAACGAACTATCATATATGATATACAACTTCTCACATCTGTCGCAACGGTTAAGTAGTTCCGTTGCCTAAAATAAATCCTGAGTGTGGTAACAGGCTATAAAAATAATCTCTCCAACAGCCTTTACAAAAATATCTACATATATAATTAAGCTAGCAGTTTATATTTGACTAGTACACCCGGCGAACTTCAAACTCTTCAGTTTTATATTATTAAGTATAGATATAATGCCCTCAGCCTATGCCATGGTGACGTTTTGCGACGTTGGCCTTACCACTTAATGGATCGTGTACTTGTTTATTAGTTATTTTCACTTTGTTGATAATAGATTAATAATTAATAAATACTATAAACCCAGTCTGTAATCGAAATATGTCCGTAATACATTTGTCAAAGCGTTACGTAAACAATTAATGTACTATTAACTGTTTTTGTGGTTGTATTCAATAAATGGTGGTGTGATTTTTTTTAATTATGTATATTATACAAAAGTATTAGCTTTGAGCACTTTAAATTTAAATATTAACTGTGCCAAATTTTCTACTCCCCCGTTCACGTAGTTGTCGTACAAAGAGGTACAAAGTTTTCTCTTCACGTATAAAAGTGATATATAGCCAGTGTGCATATTTTCACAAAGCGTTAATCCTCAATGCCATTTTCCATATTCTAATTGAGATTTGGAGACGCGTGGATCTGATAAATGTTCATTGTTTACACAGTGGTGTGTAAGAATTTGTTACATTGTGAAACTCAAGTAGTGTTTATTGAGACGAAAATATTCGCGTGACCAAATAAACACCTGCGACTGACACAAACTATTTATGCTGATGCTTCGAAAAATATTGTTCAAAGAATTATTTAGGCTGTTAACTTTTCATTTTCAGTTACTTTGTATCTTTATACATTGTAACCTCTAATACAATGACTTGATAAACCGACTTCAGTTAAATTCAATGAATAGAATGTTGCCTTGCGATTACTGATGTGCGTTAGATATTGGGGATAACTACTTATCAGATGTTACTCAAATTTAAATGGGACTACATCATAATGCACTAGGTTACGAAACTTTCGAATATAAAAAGAATCATTAAAATCGTTACACTCAGTAATAAAAAATACAGATGAATTAAAAACTTTCTGATTTTTTAAGAAAGCTAAACGTGTGAAAAAGTATTTCATTTTATATAACTGTCTGTTATTATTGTTTTTTAATTTAATTTTTTTTCTTATTTGACGATTATTATTAAGTACTTAGTATTATACCAATGCTATTTGGTGTCGTATTTCTATATTAAAAGTATAAATTGAACATAAAATTTAACATGTATTATATAATATTCACAAGAGATCGGACACGAATCATTATCTGAAAGCGTTGTCTTGTAGTCACGTCGGTGTAAAGAGAAAATATTGCTTTCAGTATAATTTCCCCTCATCACGAACATAATTTGTTATGCTGCTTTACTTATAAATTTCGGACAATTTATTATCGCGGTTTAATATAACAGAGATTTTTATAATCATTTCTAAAAATATATTAATGATAACAAATTATACATTGTATGAATTTGAAACCAGGTAAGGATTGGTGCCTTAGTCTATTGCATATGAATAACTGTGTAAATCGTTTTTACATATAAAGAAAGAAAATTATAATAATAATGTGGGTAAAAATAGACCCTACATGCCTTCACGTGAACAGAATATATCTAGTCCTTGTTTTTAACTGCCTATAACACTATTATTATTTAGAAATATTACCAGTATATCGATAGTAAAAGGCTGAAGTGAATATCATTACTTTTTATTTATGTTTTAAGCTTCTTTGAAAGAAGATTCGAGTCGCATAGGATTCTTATTAAAACAATACTTTACCCGCGTACAGAAATAAAAAAAAAACAAAGAAGAACTAAAATCATATGCAATGCTGCATTTCTGGTCAAAGTGCATGAAATAGAATTTGGGATACATAAATATTCACCAAATTCTGAAGCAGAAGATAAAAGTTTCAGGCATATTGTAATAAATACGAGTAGCAGTAAATTACTTACGTTACCAAATCGTAAACTAGTTTTAACACATAGATACTTAGATACATAGATACTTACACATAGATACATAAACTTTTTTAATCTTGTTTTTTCGTATGAATTAACTCTGCGCCCAAAGTCATGTATTACTGAAAGTCGTTAATTAATAGACATTATATAACTAATACCAAAATACATTCGTTTGTACGGCAATAAAACCATGCACAGTTTTAACGTGCATTAAAAAGGTGTTGCATAGTCTAACTCACGGCATGGTTAAAAAACTTTTATTTTTATCCAGGGCAGTTAACGTCACAAAGCAACGGAAAAATTGACTTCGAGTGGTCATCTGTTTTTTATTCGGTCTTCTCGCTTCAATATTACATTAGTAGCAATTTTTTTTACGAATACCAGCGTGTTAAAATTTTTACTTGGACCTTTGAAAATAGATTTAATGCATACAGTATGCTTACTTTAAATTCATGCATGCGAGCACTAGAGGAGTAATTAAGTTAAAATAAACTAATCAAGTCTAAATTGGTCGCGTACGGAATATTTTATATTATAAATGCATCCAGGAGTATTTTCGTTATAGTTTTTTTATTAAAGACTATATTATGCGTAATATTTAGAGTTTATTAATAAATATTATGCTTACTGGTTTTTGCAATAATGAAAAAATAATCAATAATTCCTCGTACCATTCTTTTCGTACCATTATACATAGGTACGAGTACATAAACAGTCTCGGTAATAGAAATGACAGAACGCTCCCAAAAAGACAAAAGTCTAGTCACAGTTAAACAGAATATGTAGTTCCTTTTTACTTGATTCAAATGACCATGTCTATTACTCATGTTCAAGTAATGTTGAATTGTTACTTCATCAATTATGTAGTAACCTTTTATCATAACCATGCTTATTTATATAATTATACAATTTAAATGAAATCGTATTTCCTACCTTAACGGTAAAAGAATACAATATAATTACTCTTTAAACAAGAGAAAAATACAAATATAACCGTACAGCTACAAAGATCCCATTATGACATGAATTTACAGTTTGTTAATATATTTTAAATTTTACTCTTTATAATATTTTGATAATTGCAGTAAGTAATGTTGAAATTTAATATAGAAAAAGCCGATTAGGGTGCGCGTACAAAGGGTAAGGTTTCCGGAAACATAATAATATGATAATAATCTTTTTATAAAATTCACTAAGCTCTCCAATTCGAAAGCTTATCCATATACAGTATCCATCCATATACATATGGCTTGATTTGTGCTTCAAAAGAAACAAGATAATTCGAAATTAAAAATATTTGTGGCACGTAAATTAAACGGTACTCTCTATGCCCATCGCTTACCATGGCATACTTAAATGGCACCGTGTTAAAAGACTTAAAAGTAATAAACGTATTTAAATTACCACGCTCAATCCTCCCCTGGAGCAAAGATGACGCTCCTCTCAAGTAAATGCCTTCGTTAAGCACCTATTTAGCTTTATTATTTACGTTGTTACTGTGAAAATTTATAGCAGACATTTCTCGTTTAAACGGCTAATTGTACTTAAATGTGTAGTATTGTTATATTTTGAATGCATATTTTAACATTGATTTAAAATGTAAATTTAGATTACATTAAATGTAAACTTATATCGATTTAGACGTCGTCTATGAATGTAGACAAATTGACATCGTTACAGATTTATATTTAAACAATAGTATTAGTTTTAAAATTTATATTACTCGCAGATATTTTCACACAGTGGCATGAGTCGCGGTCGCGAATTGAAAGCAATTATATAAATATCATGAGTTCATGACATTTATAGTGACAAGTTGACAAGTCCAGTTATCTAATTCAATGCGTTTTCCTTAAATCATACTACGATTATTGAATATACGTTTAAATCATTACCAGCTGGAAATAAAAAACCGCGACTCTTCTATCGTCTTCCAGAGCTTGAGTAACGGAGAGATGTGGGCTCTCTGTGCGTCTTCTACCTTGGGGAATGTTCTGATGAACTCTTTAACTTAATACCTGCGGTCAATTTTCGCCACCGCTCAACACGATGTAGGACCAGGTTCCATCAACACCACCTGGAAACCTGGCGTTCTTCTACAGTACGTTTTTCATGTCATTTTCTACCTCGTACGTGTAAACTGTGGAACGAACTTCCTGCATT